>APFE030711607.1:20304-32500 GCA_000404065.3 Pinus taeda
TTAATAATCATAAATTTAATAAACTAATTAATCATATACATAGTCCAAAAAAAAAATTTATCATTACCCATACTGTCAGCCAACATTCACTCCCATCCCAACCCTAGTTGTACCTACTACAACCTATTGAGTTTTGAATTACTCCCTCATGGATCTAATTCCTGATGATGAACCGCGGAGGTTGGTTCGAAACGTCGAATACAACAAAACCTAAATGCAATGACTCTGGAAGACAACAATACAAAAATATAGATCGTAGAAGCCTCAAATAAAAAAATCAACATATTTTGGAGGAACCGAAAGATCAATTGGTGCACTTGGGAATTCATCATTGCATACATTGACAAAGACATTATTATCAGAATGATTGTTTCCCAAGACTACGAATCTGAACAAATTGATTTTATTTGATTCACTGTTGAGATGATAAGATTTCAAATCTTCCAAGAATGTAAGAGAATCATCTTGACATGGGGGAATTTGAAAAAGAGAAGAAACATCGAAAGAATATTCACCTTCCTGCTCCTCTACATGTGAAATGTGACTACCTTGCACCTATTTACTTCTTGGATTTGGAAGATATTTATTGGGTAGATTGATGGGCAGGGGGGCATGAAAAAGAGATGGTAGAGGATGAAAAGTATCCAAATCAAATTCAAGATTTAAATTTTGAGTAATAATACTATCTTGAGGAATGGAGAAATCAATATTCACCATAAGCTTCATGCACCATTCCAAGATTTCCTCTATGGGGTGTGAATCATGAAAAGAAAAAGGAGGATGAGAAGATGGATTAGGAATTTGATTTGCAAATTTCCAAACTTTATGATCATCACAAGGAGGAACTCACATTTGAACTAAAAAAGGAGTAGGAAGAGGAAGAAAAGGAATAACAGGTTCCTCTCCTAAAATTAGGGGTGTCTCATGTCATATAATAGTTGGGGAATGAAAAACATCATGATGTTTAGATCTACCGTGTAAAGAGATATGAACCAAATGCTTGAACTTTTGTTTGAACAAATCCCAATCCGTGTCTTCTTCAGAAAATTCATAACGGAGGTGAGGAATCGATTAGAAAAATCCTCAATTGATTCATTAGGCTACATTATTAGTTGATTGATCCTTTTATAAACATCTTCAAAATCATACTTATCAAATGTGAAATGAAGCTCCTTCATGAGGTATTCAAGAGAATGAATGGAAGAAGGTGGTAAAATATGACACCATCATCTAACTCGACCTTCAAGTGTAAGGAATAAAATAATACAAGTAACATATTCATAGTCAATTTCATAGTATTCACAGAGCTTAAGGAAAATAGATGCGTGCTCAAAAATGGATGTGTCACCCTCAATATCAAACTTGATTTGAGACAATTCATAAAGAGGCTCATTAGGGATTGAAATTTCACCATGGGATAAGTTAGAAAAACACCCCGAGAGTATGATTTGAGGATGATCCATTTAAGATAAGAGATACAAAACAATATCAATGGGTACAACTTGTTGTCTAGCCCTCCTTCTAGAGCCATTTTGTTGATGGTTCTGGGAATCCATCAACCAAGGGGGTATTCCCAATGTGAAGTCCCAATTAGACCTGACATTGTTTCAAATAAGAGCCCCATATGGAGTATCAGACCGACTGCCATATATTCTTATAGATTTTCCTTGGCCCCAAAGTTCAAAAAAAAAGAGTAATGCACATGTACTTTCATATCAGAAAGTGAGTATGCCTTGTGAAATGTTCAATGACAAAAAGTATCAAGGTCCTTCTACCGAAAGGGAAGAGAAAATTAGGACCTTTAGAAACAAGTAATAGTACTAATCTAGAAAAGGCACACAAGCATATACATATGAATGAATCGTTGATCAACCAATGAAATAGTTCACAAGGAAGTAACAATTGTTAAAGAAGATACAACACACCTTCAATAATATAAGTACCAAACCCACCAAAATAATTCAATTTCCTTAGTACAGATGAAAGAAACATACATAGAACCCCCGATTGGGGTGAAAATGGCAGCGACATGGGAGATTATGGTAATGGCAGAAAAGGGGCATGATAAGCCACCTTGTACAAAGATAATAACTCAAGTTGACAGGACGGACTGCAGGCAAGTCATAATTCCAAGAAGCAGTGGAGACAAAGTAATGAAGGGAAGAGGTGGTGAGAGAGGCGGTGCTCTAACGATGGGACACGAGTTATCTGGCGCAGGATTAAGCAAAGGAGTAGTGGGCGATCATGGAGAATGCATGCGGCAGAGGGAGGAGGTGCAGAAGAACAGAGATGGGCGGCAGGGTAAGGTAATTGGATTCAGAAAGAGGTGGGCAGGTGAGAAATCTATAATTTCCCTCTGTGATAGCTTGGATAGGAGTAAGGATTCGGTCGGCAGTTCAAGGTTTAAAGCAGGCAGGTGAAAGCAGAGAAACTGGCCACCCATCCTTTATAAAACCGAACGAAAGGCAGCAGAGGGAAGTATGAGAAAGGTAGCAACTGATGTGAGCAGGGAAGGAAGCTAGACTAGGCAGGAAAGGAGCATGGCTGACCCTCGAGAAGGTATGGAACAAAAATAGTTGGGTATGGAGAGGAAGATAGGATGGGAGGAGGTGAAAAACCCAGATCAGGGTTATCATGTGCAGACGCAAAAAAGCGGAATGGGGAAGGGGAGGTCTCCTAAGGACAAGCAACCAGAAGAGGCAATGAACCTGGAGAGCAAAGCCAAGGGGCATGGAGATGAAGGATGCCCAGGAGCCCCCTTCGTCATAGCTGTCCAGGGAAGAAAAGCAAAGGATGATAATAAAGCTGGCCGCTCAAGTCGGGGAAGGGGTCGCAGAGGAAGAGTGAGAGGATGCCAAGCTAGAAGCCAGGAGTGGAGCTCTCCATCACCGGTTGGAAAGTGTCGTGGTAGAAAGACATTGAAGCATAAGGTCCAAGAGGTAGTGAGAGCATACAGTAAGGAAATCAATGCTGATATTCGAAGGATAATTCAAGACTTGGAGGAAGCAGCCATGCAAGAGGAGTCGGACCTTGAAATGGAGGATTGGGAATACTTGCTGCTGAACCCAGGAAATACCAGATGCCATCTGTCCCTATATAAGTAGGCCCTTCATGTTTTCTGGGTGATGAAGATATTGTTGGCAAAAGCAAAGGAACAGGTAGCTATGGAGATGGCAGAAATGGCCCAGGGCATCCCAAATCTGAAAAAAAGAGATGAAGAACCTTCAAATAACTTTACTCATGCAGGATAGCAAGCTCGAGGAGATTCAGCAATAGTTAAAGAAGATAGTTCCTGGAAAAAAGGAAGAAGAAAATCAGCCGGGAAACATGGCAGACTGATCCCTCTAGGTATGTATAAGGTTCTATTAGATAGGTTGCTAAGAGCATGCTCTCTTTTTTCATAGTTCTTAATGCAGATAGGAAACAAGATTAGTCTCTTTGGCTGTTTAGTATATTTAGAATGGACAAGAAGACTTAGTATTTTTTGTTTTTGGATGGCCTTTAAAAACTTAAGGTGGCCAACAGACACGGTTTCCCTTTGGAGTGGGTTGAGGTCACTGAATGTATGTACAGGTTTCAACCCGATTTAATAGAAAATGAAAGGACCCTCATTAGCTTACAAAAAAAAGAAAGCAACATACATAGAAAACATTCAAAAAATAGCCTTACAATATTCATGACTTACGCGTGAAATCTTGTTGGCTCAATGTGCTCCTGAATTAAGTAAAAGTTTCAAGATACATCAAGGTAGTGAACACCACTAACCCCAATATTGGAGCATTAGAGTAGCCACTCGCTCCTCCAAAACAACTATCTTCCTCTGGAGTGCCTAGTTGGAGGAGCCATTAAGGTGAAGAGTCCTTTACATGAGAAATGAGGGTGTGTATACAAATGGGTGATCATTCACCTCCCTTGTGAATCTTGGACTAGCCTCATGACTATTTGACTTCTTTGTGACCTTTCAAATTCCTACATGACTTTCCACATTACATGGGTGACTCTTGGACTTCCACTTTGCATTACATTTCCCAATAATGAATTTCCATATTCCAAAAATGATGTGGCACATGATGACATGACACTTTGATAAGACATGACAAGGCATTGATGACATGGAAATTTCAAGCCATTCTTTTTGCTATTATCTTTGAGTCTCATTGAGATATGGTGCATGTTCTTCTTCTTCCTCCTTCATCTGTCTTGAAAGTAAGGAGTCTTAAATGTGGTATTGATTTTTTATCTTTTGTTGCACTCTGGTGTTCCTTCATCTTCTATCCTAACGATCATATTATCTTTTTAGCTCCATAGGTGTCTTCTAGCATGGTCTCCTTCTCCTTTTCATATATCATATCCCTTTCATGATAAGATAGAATACTTGCAACCAAAAAACACTCATGACAAGTCGAAATTTTGTCTGAAAAGTCCTAATCTAACATGTTTCATGACATCACTTATTAGAGCTGGAAATAGGTGACTAATTGAGTGATTAACTATGGGATTGCGTTGTTCCAGAGGCCAGTGTCTTATATTGAAGCTTGAGACTTCCCAATGCACATTTCAAGATAGCCAGGGTCAAAGGATTAGGTAGTTAAGGGGCTCAAGAGCTCAACGTTGGGGCTTGAGGCTTGAGGTTTCCCAATACACAGTTCTGGAAGGACAAACTTAAGGAACTATGTAGTTGAGGGACTTAGGAGGTCAAGCTTGATGCTTTATCATTGAAGTTTCCTAGTGCACAATTATGAGAGGTCAAGCTAGGTGATTGCACAATTGAGGGGCTCAAGAGCTCCAGCTTGAGGTCTGAGGCTTGGAGTTGCTCAATGCGTAGTTCTAGCATGAGAACAAGCTAAGAGATTGCGTAGTTGAGGGGTTCAAGGGCTCAAGCTTAAGTCTTGAGGCTTGAAGTTTCCCAACTAATAGTACTAGAGGGAGAACTCAAAACAATCTCATATATTGCAGAGTTTCGTAGTTTAAGGAGTCAAGTTGGAGGCTTAATTCTTGACACTGCACAATGCATAGTTGAGCTAGACTGGAAAGAAATGATTGTGTAGTTCTAGATCTCAACAGTTAAGGTTGGGAACTATGAATATGTAGTGTGTATTTCCAAGAGGAAAGCTCAGGGATTGATGACTTAGACTACATAATTCGTAGTTCAGGAGGGCTGAGTGAAGTCAACTTGCCCAAGAGTGGATTTTTACAGATGAGGCTAAGTGTGGAATCAATGAGACCAAAGTGAAAAATTTTAAATCTTGAGAATGATCACACACTTATAACACTTGAAGACACAACATTGATCACTCAGAATACATGAACAACATACTTCCCTCGTTGTGGCGAAATTGTGACAACTTTCCCCAAGTGTGACACTAAAAGTACACTTTGCGACGAAAGTGACGACACTTGTGTGACAACGCATAAAACTTTGGGAATGAGTGTAAAACATGTCTACATTACTATAGGGGCTCATTAAAACCAAATTTACCCTTTGAAACAAGCTAAAAATCCACTTTACATGATAAGTGACACTTCCCATGCCAAAAGACAACATTTTCTATATGAAGAAAAAAGTGTGGATGACACTTGTAATATGTGAACAACGGTGAAAGAAACACATGCTAGATCAAAGATGACATGAAAAAGACCCTAATTAAGGTGAAAGAAAGTGAAAGTGACAATAAAAAACATGAAAGAAACACTCACGAAAGCGAAGGTGAGCAAACGCGACAATTTGAAAAACTCACCGAAATAGAAGTACAAACACAACCAAAAGTGAGATACTGTCAATGATAGTGCACACTGGCTGTCGACATGGATTGAGCATTGAACAAGAATTGGATTGATGGAATGTGCTTAACTAGTTCAAGCTTACATGGAGGAATGCGCTCATGAATCCATTACTGCCTAAGCATGTGTGAGCAAGTGACTTCGACACTTACAATCCAAGAAGGGAACTCAGAAACTTAACAGAGTATCAACTAACCAAGAAGTAATTATGGAACGAACGATCACAAGATCCACAGTAGGATCCAAAATTCAAGTATAGGAAAAATTTTGGATGGTGTTTTTCATAACGAAAACATGTCTCCTTCTTCATCCCCTTTATCATCATCCTGTCATATCATGATATGATACTTGCAACTGAAATCCACTCATGACAATATGACATCAATCTGATAAAACCCCTAGTTTAACATGCTTCATCATAACCATGAACTAAGTTGGAACCAAGTGACAGGTTGGGAGATAGAGTCAAGGACTATGTAGTTAAGCAACTAAGGAGGTTAGGGGCCAAGATTGAGCCTTGAGATTGCATAATACAAAGCTTATGCAGGCCATGCTAGTCATCTATGCAATCCATGCTAGTCTTCTATGCAGTTGAGGGGCTTAAGAGGTCAATATGAGGGCTTGAGGCCTAAAGATACCCATTGCGTAGTTTCAAAGGGACAATTGCCAAGGGATTGTGCAGTCACATAGTTGAAGAGGCCAAGGCGAAGGCTTGATGTTTGAGACTGCACAGTGCATAGAAGAGGATTGAGGGAGGTAGGGGTTGCTTAGTTCAAGAGCTCAAGGGGTAAGGATGAGCATTGAGATTGTGCATTGCACAATTCCAAGAGGCAATGTTGAAGCTTGAGGACTGATATTGTTGAGTGTGTGGTTCAGGAAGGCTTAGTGAAGTCAAGCTTCCTAAGAAGGCACTCTCTGGATTTGGCTAAGTGTGGGATCAGTGAGGAAAAAGTGAATAATGACAAATCTAGGGCATGATCACGCACTTATAACAGTCAACGACACAACATTGATCACTCAGAACACATGAACAACATACTTCCCTCAATGCAATGACATTGAGACAATTTACCCTAAGTGTGACACTAAAGATACAACTGTTTTTGACAACAATCATGATGACACTTGTGTGATAGTGGTTGAAACTTTTTGAATAAGTGTTATACATGTCTACATGGTAAGAATAACTCATTAACACTAAGGTTACCCCTTGAAATAAACCAAAACTACATATATGTCATGTGCGACGCTTTCCATGATAAAAGACGACACTTTGATTTTATCCTAAACAAGACAAGAACACTTAGAGAAAACACATGTAATAACTCTTAATACTTGTGATGACAACATGCAAAGTCAAAGAAGGCTATGAAATTTGGATGTAGGAAAAAGTTTTGGATGGTACTGGAAATTGTGAACAAGCAAAGGGCTCTCCTGATCCCAATTACGCCCCACATCGTTTGGAGTAGGATCCCCAACCGGAATACGGTCGATTGCTGAAATGTTGGGTTTGATGTACAAGTGACTTTGGTAAAAACAAGTGTATGAACTTTGTGAAGTGTCAAGTCAAATGCATGAGAATTTCCATCACATCAAAGGGAAAGAGAGTGGGCCCCTTAGAAGCATGTAATAGTACTTAGTTTAAAAGGGACACATGAGCAGTAAGAAAATCATAAGTTAACATGAAAAATAGTTCACAAGATAATCATGATCGAAATAACATAATAACACATATTCAACAAGATTCATACTAAGGAAAATGAAATAGTTCATAAGCATTAGCATAAATGAAATAACACATATCACAAAAAAAGAATAATATTACTACAACCACGACATATGCATGAAGATGTGATGACTCTGAACTTTTATTAAAAGTGAAATTTCTAAACATGCATTTACAATTAACAAAACACTAGCCCCAATAGTGGAACATGAATCCAACACTTGCTTCTCCAAAGAAATATAATCCTTCTATGCTAAAGGAGAAGCCAAGGCTCTCAAAAATACTCCCAAGCTTTCGATCCTAAGCCAAAATCCCTTTACATGAGCTATAAGGGTCTATTTATAACATATGAGATGACTATTCATCTTTCTTTGTGAGCCTTGGACTTCTTTCCTCATGACTCTTTGACTTATTTTGTCTTTTTTTCCTAACTAGTGACCTTTCATTTTCCCCAATTGACACTTGGACTTCCACCTACAAATTTATTTCAAAAACAATATTACAGATACCCATATAGGGAAAACTTGGGTAATTCTAATAAAGCAAGACTAATAAGACAAAGAAACATATCAATATTGAGTTTGGGGAAAATCTAGCTCAACAGCTTTAACTTGTAGATCTTCGGTTACATAGTGATGCCAAGATTTGTACTTTGTGATGAAGCCCTCAAACTTTGTGATGCGATCAGGATGAAAGCGGACCATATCCTCCATTGAATTTGGGTATATTTTCTTGGAGCTAGTTTGTGTTTCTTGCCTTTATCTTCAATTAGTGTGCCGACTGAAGGGATATGGTGAGATTTCACCATAGAATATACATTGTTGTACAATTGTGCATAAGAGGAAAAATTGTTGGTAATGAAGGTGCTAAGCTATTTGTTTCTTTGTATAAGAATTCAGACATCAAATTTTTACAACTTAACCTATTGTTTTGTATTCTTTACCAACTCAGGCGTTGCACCTCTATACTCCATCCCCCACTCATGCACTGTAGTGATAGTTGCATGAACACCCTTGAGAGCTTTTGCATTCTCTCTTGATTTATGTTGCATGGCGTGCAAGGGAATAAATGCTTTGTGCATGGTGACTAAATCCTCATGAGGTTTCTCATGGTTTCTCCCAGTGCTAATACTTCGCCAAGTTTAGCTACCTGAAGTTATTCTAAGTGTATCTGAGTGAGAGACGCATTCTAGACTTCTGCCTAGAGTTGTTCAATTTGTTTCCTTGCAACTTATAAATTCTTTGCCATTTGTCTATTCTCGGCCATCAAATACTCTGTGTTTGACTTATAAGCTCCTGCAAAGGCCAAGTTCACTACAAAAATAGCTTAGAGATTCTTCCTAGTGTCCATTACAATCACCTTCTCCTTGATAAAACAAAGATGTGTGAGATCACCCGAAAAGTGCTTCTTTGTATCTTGAACAATTTTCTTTTAAAGCTCATCTCAGGTCAAGTTGAAAATATCCATGACCAGACCTTCATTAAGAGGAGAAATTTCATCTTCATCATCTGGAGCTTGTCCTTCTGCAGGAGCAGGGGGAGATTGTGTGGTGATCCGCTATGTACAAGGCATGAGATCAACATCCTGATTTTGTTTATCCAACTCTACCTCCATGTCTTGAATCATGATCAAGTCTTCAATTTCCTGGGCAAGTCCTGTATCCCGCTGTTGGGTCATTTTTTTCATGTATGTTTCTCCTTTTTCATGTTTTTTCCCTTAATTTTCACCAATCTAACTGGCCTTAAGGAAAATATACATTCCTTCTTGCCCTAACACTTCGATCTAAAATTTATCTCTCTCCTTCATGGGTAAATCTGTGCAATCATGACTAACTATTTCCCCTTCCCAACTATGCAATTCACATCATCAAGGCTCAAGCTTCATGCTTGGACTCTGAGATTGTGTAATGGGTAGTCACTAGATTGCTCAATTGTGCATTATGCAATGATAGGTCTCAAGCCTCAACCTTGACCACTGAGACTGTGCAATGCGTAGTCTCCTCTTGTAGTCCTCCCAGTTGAGATTGTGCATTACACAGTCTCAAGCCTCAAGATCCTCCCTTATATGTTGAGATTGCACAGTGTGCAATTCATGAACACAACCTGCCTCCCCAAGCCTATAAATTTCACAGTGCATAATTCTTAGGATGCTTCCCTGAGCCTAGAAAATGCACAATCCTTCTCTCTAGTGACTGATTTGTTACTTTATTCTCGATAAATCAACTAAGTTTCTAGAGATTATTTGTCTTCTCTCTAGAGTGCATCTTGTGATACATGTACTACACTTTTTTGAGCTTATCTCTGTTATCAATTGTCATCATCATGCCTCCAAAGAGATCAGCCTCAAAAGACACCATAGAGAACAACGCCGGTGAAGCAGTTGAGAGTACCCACATCAACAGGTTTTGGCACTAGTTGTCCAACGATTCATTCATATGTACATGCTCGTGTGTCTTTTCTAGATTAGTAATATTACTTTTCTTTAAAAGACTCACTTTTCTCTCCCCTTTTGGTAAAATAACCTTGATACATTCCGCAACTAAACATTCCACAAAGCATACTCACTTTCCTGCCTGAAAGTACCTATGGATTACTCTCTTGTGTTGAACATTGTATCCAACACATATCTCTAATAATATATGGTAGTTGGGCCTAATTTCCAGAAGGGCTCCCATACTCAACAGTGCAAAGTCTAATTGGTAATTTTCATCGCGAAGACCCCCTTGCATGTTGGCGGTATCCAATACCATCAACACTAAGTTGCATTCTTTATTTAGAGTCTTATTGAATAAAAAATTCTTTCACTTCATCCAAAATCTCATTATACTAATTTGTGTCAAATTATTCCCTTCCCTATTTTCATCTGCATTGATCAACCAGACATCATGATTCAGGAAAGGATAAGAATTAGAGGGTGAATCATCTAAAAATTCTTTAAAGCAAAGAGCTCGGGCTCGAGAATTACATTCTTTAATAGAACATATGCCCTTGACTTGACATTCTTCTTGATGATTAGGAAACACTATATTTCTGGGCTAGCATATACTAGCAATAAGTGCTTCTATCATGTTCTAGAAACAAGAATTACATGAAGGTACATAATTCCTTAATATTCTTTTTCACTTTCCTCAAAATGATCATAAAAAAGGGGAATATGAGGAGTAGTGTGATGTGAAACAATTGAAATATCTTCTCTAGATTTACCTTCAGGAAATGAAACATGAAATTGTTTGTTATGTGTCTCAAAAAGAGTATCTTTAAGAGGGAAGAAGTCAAACAAAGATTCATGATCAGAGATAGTGTGGGAAGATTGATAAGCTAAGGGTTCCTTACAAACCTTTGAAGATAAGTAATCATGAGTTATGTGATTATCTTTTTGGTTGTTCAAGAAGAGAGGGATTTGTATGATATTTAATCTTAGATTCTAAGAACAATTTACAAGTATTTTTCTCACGAGGATCATCGCAAAAGTCACATCAAAGAGGAACATGAAGAAATTCAGGGAAAAACTTAATGTGATTGGGAAGAGGAAATTTATTAATAAATTTTATAAAAAATCTCTCTCCTACCAAACTTAGATTAGATGATATATGCCTATACCATTCCTTTTCTTTTTCATAAAAGGAATGGGGAAATAAATCAAAAGAAGTAAAAATGTCATAATCCCCAATAAATAATTAAACAAAATAAAATCTTCAACATGATCTAATGAATATTCCCATAAGTTACCTTCAAAGTGTTGGTGTTACATTAAAATTTGTCACCATGACTATCTGCAGTTAGTATGGCTCCATCAACAGTCATACTATCCTCCTTGTCAAGCCTTATACCTCTGCTCTCCATGTCAAACTTCAAGAAAGAGAGAAAGTCATTAAAAATCATGTTTTCTCTAGGTACGTAGGTTCTCTCTACCTTGCCTGCGTGTACGCATCCCAAACTCATTGTACCTGCGTACTTGTACGCTCTGTAAGCCAAAGGATGGGTGCGTACCCCTGTAAAGGTCAAAAGGCGCGAGTTTCATCTTAAAAAAGTTATTGTGGTCATTTCTAGAGTATTCTAGAAGATTGTTTGACGTGTATTGAGCGCCTCCAGATGGTTCATGCATCCCTATGATAGAGGAACTTATCCCATCAAGAGAGGAGCTACCCCATCCAAAAGAGGGAGTATCCCATTGATGTTGGACCTGATTAACTTCCTCTAGAACACTTTAAATATAGGCATTGGGCCAGAGGAGGGGAGGTTGAAAGCTGAACATTCCAAAGGGTAGATGCTGCTGGAATTAGGACTTCCTTGTAGAAGCTTGTGAGGAGAGATTCCCATCCTTTCTTGTTTCATTTGGAAGTGGGTGAGCTTATCAAAGTAAAGGAGAACTCTTGTTGGACCCTGGGAGGGACTTGCACAACACCAAGGCTCAGGTTGTAATGGTTTCTTTTGTTTCCTATTAATACAAATAAGTCCATTCTTCTCAACAATTTGTTATTTATGAGTTGTTTCATATACTCCTTGGTCTGTATGTTAAATATGTTTTATTTTATGAGATATTCAAGTGCTATTTAATCGTTTGATTATTAGTGAATGCAGGTTTCGGAGAGAAGGAGGAGCTCATCCGGATCGATGAGGCTGGACTACTACAACAGCGTTGGACTACAGGTAGGATCTAAACACTTGATTTCTTGTATGGTAAATGCAT
>APFE030711615.1:0-10945 GCA_000404065.3 Pinus taeda
ATAAATAATTTTTTATATAAACATTTTAATTAAATGTATTTTACTCTACTAAGCTTCGATTTTCTAACCACAGTCTTACTTGTGTCGAATCTGTAATAACTTAATTGAGTTAGAATGGATGTTAAGCATGAAAACCTCTATATTACTCTGGTTGAATTTGTCTGAAATTGAAAATAATTCAATTTAATTGCATGTTTTTATTATATATAGTAATTGTTGTTTGCTTCCAATATATTCTCAAAATTCATATGCGTGAGTAAAGGATGTTATGTCAATAACTTTTCTTATCGTAAATTTCAAAACATGGATGAAATGTTTCATTGAAGAGAATTCATTGATAGTGACTACCATTTACCTTAAATGTAAGTCCTTGCTTTTAAAAATAAATTCTGCTTACTTTCCAAATGGACAATAGACAATAAACATCATAGGTATGCAGAATTATATGCCAGTGACTTAAATTGCAATCATGAAATTTGTCACTTAGGTAATTTTCCCTACAATTCCCAACACAATATCATACCCTCCAGTAGGCTTTGGGATTACATTAAAGAGACGACATTGGTTTGGAGTGATACAGAGTGAATATTAATATATTGAATTGTCACAGTACAGAGAATGGGGGCAAATTGATTAGATGGATATACTGTTAGGGACACCGCGACCGGTAAGGCCACCGGACTTTGATAAATCAGTGGTGTCAGGATACAACAACGTATATGGAACTAGAGCGGGCCCAAGCCTGTTCTTCAATTTGGGGTTATTGTTTCTGGTTTTTACCTTCTTCTCCACCTGCTCTAACTTCAATGAAAATCGGTTGAAAGCTTCATGTATTCCGTTGTCATCGGCCCATTCTGGTGTGGATCCTTGTATTTGTCCCACGTACACTTCATTTTTAGCATGCTTTGATAAGATCTCCAAAACGGCCATGACAAGTGTGGCTTCGGAGGGAGTAGATACGGTTTTAAGGAAATATTCATCTACATCTCTCACCATCTCAGTGTATTCTTTGGAACCTTTCTCTGGAATGAGTCGTTTACTCATCGTGGGGAGATTGGGCATGTACCCTCCATAAGCATACTGCCCGAAGTTGACGGCAGCGTGATGAGCGGATGCAAGCCACATAATAGTAGTTAGTGCTTCAACAACTTCATCTTTTGTCTTCATTTCATACCATCTGCTCAGATCATTCTTTAAGTCTCCATGGCCAATGTTTACTATCTCACTCCACCAACATTGCAATTCTTGATCTCTTTTCATAGATGCATCATCCTTGTAATACAAAGATAAGTAGTCTGCAACCCAATCCTTCAGAGCAGACCATATTTCCAGGCCATCGACGGCATATGGGTAGTCTTCAATCATGAGCTTTAGCTCGTGGGGTGCTGTTGGGTCCCGGACAGCCATTCCCCTGAAAAGCATAAAATTTATATGTCAATAGAGTATGCTAAGAATATTTAATGAAAATAGTGTTTTAGTCTTTGACAACAAACCTTTTAAGAAGATCAGCCGGCAATCCTTGCTCATTAAATCTCCAATCTTTATAGATCGTAGATGACATCTCCATGGAGTATTTGCCAGGAGTAAAGCTTTTCTCAATAATTCCTCCTGCATTGATTAAGCTCTGACGCGCAGCTTGATTGATGTCCATTGTATCAAGATAATGAGGTATCAATAGCTTGTACAATGGATGCATTCTACTCAGTTGTCTATGAGTGGCTATAATAAAAGGCTCCATTGTTGCATGAGTTCTTAGCCTACACCCATTAAAATGAGGAAAATTCAATGTAGTAGTTTGAAACAAATTCAATGTAGTAGTTTGAAACTCTCGGACTGCTAATAACTAAGTATAAAGATTTGCTAATAGCTAAGTATAAAGATTTCTAAAAACACGTTTCAATTTAAAAATTGATAATTTTAGTAAGTGTCTTTAACACATAAATATAATAATAATAATAATAATAATAATAATAAGAATTAAACAAGACAAATATATATACTCATTACTATTATGTTTAGTTATGTATATTTTACTTTAAATAATTTAATATTTAAAAAAATGTATGCTTAGTTTTAAATTTCGAGAAAATAGTGTTAGCCACATTTTAGCTAACGAAAATTACTTTTGAAATTATTATTAATGACCGCTAATAAATTCTTTTCAAAACTAAGAATATTTATTTATTTTTTATAAATTTAATAAATTAAGAATATATATATTGTTTAATATTAGAAGAATTATATATATTAAAATATATTATATATATAAAATTACAAGAATACAAATTTTATTCAATTTCTCACTTAATTCATTATGTTATAAATTCTAAACTTTGAAGTATTCTATTTTATCCTTGTGTTCTTTTCATATATTGCCACACTTCTCCAAGTTCTTCTCTAAACCACATTTTCCTTCTTGTAGATCTCCACCTCATTTTGGTTACCATATATAAAAATATTGCATTATGTTATATATCTATTAGGTTTACCATTACTCGTGGATCATGTATGAATCACTTATAATTGATAATCTATATTTCACATATCAGCGAGAATAATAGAATAGAATAGGGTAGGAATGCGAGAAGTTAAAAAGTCTAAATTTAAATAAGGATATTTTTAGATTTAAAATTAATAAATTAAAAGAATAATATAGTCGATATTATTATAATATGAGCAAGAATGTTTACCAATGACTAATCAATTGATGGTAACCCGCATCGTTGACACGAGCATGAGCTTTTGCTAGCAACCATAACGCTCCTTCTTCTGTTCCCTCCTCAGCAGGAGTGTACACGTTTCTAACACCTAATTCCTGTTCAGCGGTGGGAGGCAAACACAATTCAATGGCCACGGGCTTCAGCACTCCCTCGTTTGTGAGGAAGAAAAGTGTGCGACTGCCATATGTTTTACTCCCCTCCGATAGCTTATTGATGCGTTCGGCATACAGCATATATGCATCATAGTAGTCCAGAATAAACACCCTCTTTGATGCAACAGCCTACATCAACATAGATAGATTTGATTTATTCGAAATACTTATAAAAAAGCAATGGAGAAGAGAGTGTAAGTTTGAGGGAAAGCGCGACGATCAACCTGCTGCACGGAAAGGCCCTCGAGGAACTTTTCTATGTGTGGCTCGGTGATTGAACTCTTCTGTGGACCGTAGATATTTGGGTCCAAGTTGCTGGACGGGGGAAATGTCTGTCACACGTAAAACCTAATTACTTAATTATCGGCGTGTTTGAACAAAATGCCATCACAGATCCTTAGCCTATTCGTACATAAAGGACTCTTCCAATTACCTGTAAGCATTGAATTACCATCGGATTCAAACCAGCTAGCGCCTGTCTTGCATATTCAAGATCGGCCTTCCACGCGCTCTTATTACCTATGGTTGCCGAAATTCATTTCAGGTAAAGAAATTATTTGTGCCCTAGAAACAAATAGTTTGAGAAATTTTTCGAGCCGTGCAAACAAATAGTTGAGTTAAATGGACGTAAAATATTAACATATTCTCACCTGCAAAAACTTGGGGTCGTGCAAACTCTATCAGTGGATTGTCCTCTGCAGATTCTAGTAATCCATGGACAATCTGAAGAGGATTCTCGTGTCTAAGAAGTTTCTCAAGAGAATTATATCCACTTTGAAATCCCCGGACGTAGAGCTGTTCAATTTGTTCGAATGTTTTGAACGCATTTTCAGAACCTTCCGTAATCTCAGGCACAATCAGATTGGCGAAAGCATTGATGGTGTGGGCTCCAAAATCAGTGAAATCCGTGTGAGGGAACCTTTCGTCTGGCGGAATAAAGGTCACTTCTGAACCACTGGGCCGGCTTTCAGATTTGGGATCTGCATTCAAATTTATTTCAAGCTCTAATTAGTAATATCAGCTACCATGTTATTCTCTCCTCCACCAGACTCACGCCTGTTGAACATTATAATCCCTAGCTGCAATTACGAACCTAGCGTATCTAATAAATTTCATAACCTGAAACCCAAATGTCCATGCCCTTAAACAATAAAAAGATGGCAGACTACTTGTCACCTAATCTCTAATAAACAGTTTCGTAACCAGACAGTTTCATAGAATGCTTGAGAACATGCAGGTGTATATATAAACCCGAATGCTAGTAAGGGAATAAGCCGGACTAAATGTTATCAAACCTGTTTTAGTTGGTGGACGGCCCGTCCTGCATCTTCTAGGATATGGGTAGTCCTTGGATCCACCCAGCGCTGGTCTCAGCAGCTCTGGACTGCTGTCAGGGTTGCCAAGATCGTTGTACACGTCATAATCGTATATCCGATCATATACTTTCCTCTCTCCCGTTCCATTTCCTCGTAGTTCCACCATATCTTGCTCCCTCAGTTTCTTTAAACCTTCTGGTGTCTCCTGGGGTAGGTAGCTCTAATCACACGACGCACCCATTTTAATATGGACCCGTATTTTTAGTCTTTTATAAATGAAAACTATAAAACAATTAACTGGAAAAGAAGTGCATATAAATACGCCATACCTTGTTAGAGAAGAAAATACGATCAGTTTTGCTGGTCTCATAGGGTGTAATCCACGAATTGCACTTAAAGCGCAGTTTACCTTGACCAGGGATATCCAGAGTTAGAGATTTGAGAAAGAACTGTCGTGAATGCATATTCCTTACCAGGAATGCTCCCGGAACTCCCAGACCAGAGTTCCACTTGAAGCTGATTTCGTAATGTCTGTCGCTAGCAATGGGTCCATCGAAGGGATTCCACTTTAAATAAGACGCTTCATCAGCGATTTTTCCGAATCCCGTTTCTGCCATCATATATACATTGATTTTAAGAGAAAAATAGTAGCAAGACAGACAGACAGATATCATATTATAATACGCCATGGAAACCGTCTAAACAGACAGATATTATATTATAATTATACGTCATGGAAACCGTGTAAACCAAATAATTGAAATATATTACCTGGATCAACATGGTCGCTGCTCAGCAGTTGGAGGGATACTCTGTTGCCTGTCAACTCAGACGCCTCATCGGCCAGAATTGCAGGGTAATCAGTGGCGTTGAGAATTGATACCTCTTGCAGGATCACTTCTCCAGGAATCATCGTTTGCTCCATGACCATCGTAGGTTTTGCAAAAACCTAGTGTGTATTTCCTAGAGTTGAAGGCAAAGCCTCTGTACTGGGCTCTCCTCTGCTTCAAGAATCAAAACTATATGTTATGTTATGTCTAAAATCGTCTGAGAATTGCTTGTGACTTCTCCAATGGGCAGGGCTGCCTATTTGTAGATCATCGTTTCTCCTGGTCAACGCCTCGTGGCAGATCATCTGTATGAATGGCAATTCTGGTTGCGTAATCGTGTGGATGAAAATTCTACAACGGAACCTCGTACAAAATCATTCAATATCATTTTCTGTGTCGAGCATGATTGGTGTATGGCGCTGCGATCGGCGGCCTCGTCACATATCTAAGCTGTATATGGAAGCACGTGTTCATTATCACATATCTGTATATGGCCATTATCACATATGTCTACCTTGTATATGGAAGTGGAAGCAACTGTATCGCATTTGTATTATATGGACGCACGTTTTACTATTACCTGAACATTTCAAATGACAAGGAAAAGTCGGGTTTTCTTGATATTGATTCTGGTTTTCTGCAAGAGTACAAATAGCGCCGTCTGTGTCACATGGTTTTAGGTTAATTCTTTGACCGTGATACTGTCTCCAATGGCCATCGCTGCCTGTTTGTAGACCATGGTTTCTTCTGCTCGACGCCTCGTGGCAGATCATTCGTATGAATGGCCACTGTGGTCCCGTAATCGTGTGGATGAACATTTTCCAACGGAACCTCGTACAAAGTCATTCAATATCAATTTATATATCGAGCCTGATATTTGGTGTAGGGCCCCACGGTCGGCGGCCTCGTCACATATCAAAAGCGTCTTGGTATAAGAAAGCACGTGTTCATTATCACATATATCCACCTTCCTTTCATTATCACATATATCCACCTTGCAAATGGAAGTGGAACCGTACGAGCGTCTGCCTTTTATCACTTCACTTCCAAATGGCATTTGTATTATATGGACTCACGTTTTACCTATTACCGGAACATTTCAAATCACAACAAAAGTGGGGTTTTCCTAACTCGACCATTTTGATTTTGATTTTCTCAAGGAAAAGTCTGGTTTTCCTACCTCAACCATTTTGATTTCTGCACAAGGAAAAGTGCGGTTTTCCTACCTCAACCATTCTGATTTTGATTTTGATTTTCTGCGAAAGTACTAATAGCGCCGTGTGTGTCACATGGATTTACGTGAATTCTTTGACCGTCACCGTGATCCCGCCCGCGGCCCGCCTGCCGGCTGGGAACGTCACTACTCATAGTTGTTATCTGTGATACCTTAATTGTTTAGTTTTACAAGTTAAAAGAGTTGTCCAGAAAGTTAGGGAAATTCTAATAGTATTTAGAGAAAATCTAGCAAGGATTTTTGTAAATCCAAGTTATAGTTGTTAAACTTCAAAATTTTAGGTGTCTTTGAGGTTTTTGATGTTGCTAAATCCATTTCCACTGTCAAAAACATGATTCAAACACTACCTCTACCAGATTTTTTGAATTTTTGTTACCCTATTCCAGCTACTTTTGGCTCTCCGGGAATTCCTCTGCCTGGTGAGACAACTCCTACATTAATAGCTATACTTTATTCGTGTAGCTGTAAACGTATAATAGGATATATGTTGAAACTGCATATTTTCATAAATGGAATTCATATTTTCGGAATGTATTTTAATAAATTTTATTTGGAGTTAAAATGAAACTCCTACTTTATTATTCTTAACCTGTTATAGTATTATGGGTTATTATTATTACATACTTTCAAAATCACAATTTACTTTAATTACACTTTAAATACTTTGTATGACATCTTTTTAATTAATTTAATTCGAAAGAGAAAAAAGACATAACTATTCTAGAATAAATATCAACTTTTATGTGTGATTATTACTAATGAAAATATTCTCTACAGTCCACCTAATAATACTATGGGCCAATACCATAGCTTACCAATACCACATGCCCTAAAAACTATAACTCATCTCATATCACACGCTTATCAATACCACATGTCCTAAAAACCATTTCATATCACACTTTAGATGCTCTTATATATTTTTTAATTAATTAATTTAATTAAAAAGGACATCACTATTCTAGAATAAATTTCAGCTTTGATGTATGACTATTACCAAGAAAAATATTTTCTACCATCCACCTAATAATAATTGATAATTAACTTAAAATTCTAAATCCCTTATTCTAAAATATATATCTTTTCTAATATGGTTACCCATTCATTTCATCTTTGTTAACCTAATTACCCATTCATTCTAGTTTTAAAAAATAACTATTAAAACGATCATCATAATCATCCATTCACCATGTTAAAAGAAATAAAACCATTAATAAAATAACTATCAAATTACACATACACACCCAAAAAAATTAAATTAGTTTTATAATGTTTATTTTGTAAAGTAAGTTTTAGTTTGGAGCTTTAGTTTGTTAGTCATTTAATTTATAATAATTATTATATTAATAATATCATTACTACTTAAACCATCAATTAACTAAGATTATTGATTTCACTTAAATTCTTTTATCAAAAATATATTAAAAGTAATATATTAGTTTATAAACAGGGAGCAAAAAAATTTATATCAATTAACAACTAAAATATTTTAGAATTTATTTATAAAATTTTAAATTTGAGTTTTATTAAAATAACCATCAAATTAGATATGTACACAAAAACAGATGTTTTAGAATGTTTATTTCGTTAATTAGGATTTTAGTTGTGCATTTTACATGGTTAGTTATTTGATCAATTTTATTATTATTATTATTATGTTGATAATACATTAATAACATTTTTGATTTCATGAAAAACATATGTAATAGATATTATCCATTCACTATATTTATAAGTTAAAACCAAAACACAAATAAAAAAAATTAGAAAAAAAAGTGTCATTATTAAAATAATCATCAAATTGAGCATAGGCCTACTAACATTTTCTAAATTTTAGTTTAATTTTTATTTTTTTGAGTTTTATTGATTAGTTATCTATTTATGATATCCATTATGTTATAATGCTATTACCATATTCAATTATACTGCTTTTATATATAAATAACATTATTAATTTCACTTAATTTTTAATAGAAAATTAAGTTTAAAATATTGATATTCTAAACAAATATCATCTTATTAATTCATATTTCAATTTATTTATATATATATTAATATTATATAATATATATATAGAATATATATATATATAATATATATATATATTGTGTGCCGGGCAATAGATAAATGGTTTTTAAAGTGAATTGTATTTATTAAACTGACACTTTTAAAGATACTAGAATTTTTATTTTTAAATTATAGATTTTAAATATTTATAAATGTTGGTACCATTAAAATGTATTTCTTTATACTTGGTATACATATTTTTTACTCTAAATAAAAGGTCTATTTACTAAATAATTAAATCAAACTAGTTTAAAAAAATATTTGTATGAATATCCATAAATAGTTTTAACAATAATATTGTTATAGATAAAAATAAAAAATTATAGCCTAGAATCAATATTAACAATAATGTCTACTTACATTGTTCTGTGATTTTTTTTCCTTCTATTGGATTAGTTACATTCTTAGTAAGAGTAACAATGGTAGAGTCATTCAGATAAGAAGTAGGTGGATGTGCTTTGAAATTTGATGATAAGGTTTGATATTTTTGATGATAAGGTTTGATATTTTTCAAGCAAAGCTGAAAACTCCAATTTCCTTTTATATGAAAGTTCTAACTCTTGATACGAGTCCTTTACCCCATGGTATTCTTAACCACCTTCACAACAATTTAGTTTTTAGTTATTTTTCCCTCTTTACTTTCTCATGATCCATAGTTGTCTTCCACTTCTCTCATTGTGTAATCAAGAAATTCCTTATGCCCTTGGCCTCCTCATTGTATTTCTCACTTTTGTTGAGGCAAATCCCTAAGGTTGTATTTTCTCTCAAAGTTAACAACAACAATGCTAACAAACCATTATTCCTCTTATTTTGTTCATATATGGACAAACCGCAGTGAAGCGACATTGAAACCAAAGTATGCTACAAACGCCACATTTTGTAGCATTTGTGTTCTTCCCTTGAATGTGAATACTCTCAACCATGTTGCATTGTAAATCTCTCCTCGTTGTATTTCTCACTTTGGTTGAGACAAATACCTAAACTTGTATTTCCCCTGAAAGTTACCAACAACAATGATAACAAAAAATTATTCCTCTTATTTTGTTAGTATATGAACAAACCACAGTAAAGCCACATTGAAACCAAAGTATGCTACAAATGCCACATTTTGTAACATTTGTGTTTTTCTCTAGAATATGGATATTATCAACCATATTGCATTGTAAATCCCTCTAATAAGCTCCATCTCACTTAAAACTCATTTGCCAATTAAACATGACTCCAATCATGATTTTACGGAAAAAATAATATGAAAATTTGATTCATGAGCATCCCACATCATTTTCCTCTTCGTTTGAAGAATATTTTTTTTCCCTAGAAAATATTCTTATCCATAAATATCTATTAAAATCTATTAGTTTTTGTTAAGGATCCATGTAAGACAAATATAAA
The DNA here is from genome assembly GCA_000404065.3 of Pinus taeda. Lineage (NCBI taxonomy): Eukaryota > Viridiplantae > Streptophyta > Pinopsida > Pinales > Pinaceae > Pinus > Pinus taeda. Next base: position 9,712 of record APFE030711615.1, read on the forward strand.
TAACTGATAAATTAATGTGGCAGCGAGTCTTCTAGAAAAGGGACACCTGTAAAAATATCCCAGAATTATTTGTTACAACCCCATATTTCAAATGTTTCTAAACAATGTTCTTAAAACACGACCCGATAAAAACAAGTGCTAGTCGTGTTAATACGTGGTCCGTGTTATTAATATGTGATAAGGACACGAGGATTTCTTTGTATTTTCACCTTTCATCTTTTAAGGAGTTTGAATGTTGCATGGCTTTCTCTTTGAATTTCATGTGAGATGGAAAATAAGGTATATCAGAAACTTTCATTTAGGTTGTGACACGTTTATAAACGTATGATATTTTATAATACATGCGCAAAATAATTTCTGGCGGAAAAGAATGTTTCACATTATAAAATGAGTGAAAAAGGAAAAGAATGTTACACGTTATCACCTGAGTAGAAAATGGGAGAGAACGGTTGAAGGTATGCAAGTGAAAGTTGGTGGAGTCATCAAACTTTTCTTGTACATTGTGGTGTGGAAAATATGACTCTATGAGAAAGTTGTTGGAGTATTAAAACTTTTACATTGTTATGTGAAAAAGTTGTTGGAGTATTAAAACTTTTACATTGTTATGTGAAAATATGATTTTATGAAATGATTTATGAATGTTAAAAGGTGTAAATATTGAAATAATAATGTTTTTTATTTTTATTTTATATATAAACATATATGTATATATATACTTAATTTTATATTATATATATATATATATATATATATATAAAATTATTTAATATATGATTATAAATTAAGTTATTGTTAATAAGTTAAACGATTATTATATATAACTACATGTGGGTATAACTTGTATCAATTTATTTAATATGAATTTAAGTTATAATTTTAGAAAAATATTATCACAAAATTTATATTGAGAAATACATTTTAATTAGAGTATTACAACAAATTAAATATACATTATCCGTGCATCTGTAAACCTATAATAAGATATATTTTGAAACTATACGTTTTCATAAATGGAATTCATATCTTCATATTGATCCTTTTTTATAAATTTAATTGGGAGTGAAAATCAAACCTATAAAGTTTATCCACAAATACCAATATTGTTTTAAACCTGTGGGATAGATCTTCAACAGTTATTCTAAATTTTATTTTAATTGTTTGGGTAAATAATATAAATTAAATAATTGCGAAATAGATATAAACATGAAATTATAATAAAAAACAAAATATATAT
>APFE030711615.1:14384-31092 GCA_000404065.3 Pinus taeda
AATTGATTTTCATTTTATTTTTTATTTTAACCAAGCTAAAATGTTTAACATAAATTAAATTACAAGTCCAAATATCCATGAGAAACTTCATGGAAAACATCTACTCTTTCATGAAAATTAGATGTAATTTGATGATTAAGATTAATAGTTTCCTTTCTAAAAGGAGGTTCAATATACCTAAATTGTTCTATTAGTACATTAGTGAAATTAAGATCAATATTTATATATTCTTTCACGATTGAATCTAGGAACATATTAGAGTGGGAATTAAAAAAAGAAACATTTTTGTCAATAATGAAACCCTCTTTTATTATATCCCTAGAAAAAGATTGTTCTAAAGAGAGATTAGTTTTCTCATAAATAAAGTTGTGCTTAACTTATTCTACCCCTCATACTTGTTTAATGGAACTTTGAGAATGTAGATTTTCTAAATATCCATCTTAATTTGTAAAGAATATTCATGTTATGATGTTATGATATTTGTCTAATATACCAAATGCAATTGAATCTACATAACAAACAAATCATTAAGACGCCATTTAAAACGAAAATGATGGAATTTTTTTGTAAATATCTCTAAAGATGAATCGTCCTCGAATAGCAAAGCCTGTAATTCCTCCCATATATTATTTGTATCACAGGTTTCGAAATCATATAAAAATTCTTACACAAATTGAAACCAAATAAAAATAAAATGGAGTGGAAACATTTGAAACCAGTCTTTGATTATTCCATTCAATGTGAAAGTGAATAACCCACATAAAAAAATTTAAATCAATAATGTTACACTTGGTACATTTACACCAAAACTTATCAAGGTGTTCCAATGCAAATATACTCCCTTCGCTGTTGAAATGGAGTTTTAACAAGAATTGAGTTGTCTCGTGAGGAATGTCTAATAATGTGAAACTAAAATCTCCCTCACTTACAATGATTTGGGCTGGAGCCATTCATTAGATGAAACAATAGAGAAAGTCACTCCAATCAGGTTAGCTTATCCTATAACCTTCCTTATAGTGCATGCTAAGATGGCACAACGAAGAATAATTAAAGATATTTAAATAGAGGCCAAGGAATTGATGGTTTAATAACTTGTTTTACCTCAAGTCATCCTTCTAGCACCATTTTGTTGATGCAATCTTTTGAAATTTGTGAACAAAGGGGGTGTGACCAATATTGAGGCTTTTTAGATAGCCCAAGCCATTTGGGATAGTCAATCCCGATGAATTTAAAGGCTTTGTTGGCATTTGGATCTCTTCCACTTGTGAAGAAGAGAGCTTATGTAATCCTAAAGTTATTTAATTTATATGTACATGAATCCTAATTTATTTTCTATATTAAGCATCGCTAGTCTATGAGTTAAATACTTAGTAAAATATTATACAAAGAAGAGACAACAGAAACTGATGTAACTAGTAATAATAATAAAGAATAAATGATGTTCTCTTCGTGTGACACTGAATGCTCAAGATGCCAAATAAATACTAATTCTAAATTATATTTTCATACTAAGTAGAATATGTGTTTGAGAAGATGTAGTACCTGAAATATTGAAAGTATGTCATGAAGAACCTTGTGGAGGACATTTCGCTGATAGAAAAACCACATACAAAGACCTTCTCTTGGGATATTATTTCCCTTCTCTTTTTAAGGTTTCCAAAGAATATGTCAAGGTATTTGATAGTTCTCAAAGAAAAGGGAAGCATGTTCAATAAGATGAATTGCATTTACAACCACAAATATTGATGGAGCCATTTGAAAAACAGGCTAAAGACTTTGTAGGTCTAATTAATCTAGCATCCAAGTAGAATAGGTACGTTCTTGTTTGACTGGTAATGTCACTAAAGGGGTAGAGGTTGAAAAATTAATTTTTGATACTGAAAATATTATTGTTACGTTTCATTTTGAGTATATTTTCACTCATTTTGGTGTCCCAAGAGAAATTGTAATAGATGAATATGCGAAGATCACATCCAAACTTGTTTAGAAGATCATGGAGTAGTATGAAATCAAACATCACAAATCCACTCCATAGCATTCACATGATAATGGATGAATGGAATCTACAAATAAAGTTCTTGAAGCCATACTGACCAAGATTGTGCATCTACAAAAGAGAGATTAGGGAAAAGGGATTTTAGAAGAAATTTGGGCACACCAAAACCACATGGAGACATTCCACTAGGCACACTCTTTGTGAGCTTGTCTATGGAAATCAAATTCTAATTCCTATTGAGTTCCAAGTGGAGACATATAGGACAACAACAAAGCTGGGGCTAGACCTCTCTAAAGATGAAAAGCAAAGATTGGCACAACTCAATGAGTTGGATGCAATTAGGCAAGATGCCATACACATGGCAAACATCATTCATCAACAAAGGAAGAGATCACATGAACAATTTACCATGCTCAACAAATTCAAACCAAGTGATTGGGCCGCTCTGTTTGACTCAATAATTAAATATTTTAAGGGAAATTCCAAACACATTGGTTAGGCCCCTATGAAGTAGAATTTGTTTTTGATATTGGAGTGGTAGGAATCAAGATCATTAACGAATAAGGGATCATGTTTCTTGTCAATGGGGATAAAATAAAACTTTATCACAAGTCCTTAATAGAAGAGGAGTTTATTCATAATTTGTGGCAGAATACCAAGTTAAAGTTGGTGGAGAAAGGATACCATTCTCCTTCACCACCAATTGTTGGATAATTCAATTTTTCTTTATATTTCTTTACATTAAATTGTCAATCCAAGACATTAAATTGAATGCTCAACCAACTCCTAATGGCTAACCATAGTTAACCATGGATAGAATGGTCAAACATGGTCAACCATAATGTAATCAAGATCTCTATGGTTGAATATGATCAACAATGGTAAACCCTCTTCAACGATGGTCAACCCCATTAAACATATGAATTATTAATATAACAATTTTTGTAACAGTAATGTAACCTTTACCATGGTCAACCTCATCAACCCTCGTCAACCATGGTTAATGAATCCACCACACCCATCGGCTTTCGGCTGACACAACCAAATTTACTAATGTGGTTGATATTGTTATCACCCAGGTTTTCCCCAAAGTTATAAGAAAGGGAAAGGAGGCCGAGGTAACCACAAACCAATCTTTTAGATACAGAATCTAGCCAATCTGTATCCAGAGAGAGCCCTCTCTGGATAACAGATATATATCAATTGGTGACATTTTCCACCTTTTATATAACAATTGGTGTAGAAAAATAACATGACCGGCATGTATCAGCCACATTAGTAAATTTGGTTGAACCATGTATCACTTCAAAGGCATTGATTTATTCATTGTTGTATCTAAACTCATTAGATTACTCCTTGTATTATTATACATATTAAGCACGTCAACCACAATCATGTTATACTATCAGTGGTTGTCCATGGTAAAACATGGTCAACCACATCCACATTACTAATATTAGCATTAGGACCATGTAGGAATATCATTAAAGTATTTTATTTTGGAAATGAATAATTTTTTATATAAACATTTTAATTAAATGTATTTTACTCTACTAAGCTTCGATTTTCTAACCACAGCCTTACTTGTGTCGAATCTGTAATAACTTAATTGAGTTAGAATGTATGTTAAGCATGAAAACCTCTATATTACTCTGGTTGAATTTGTCTGAAATTGAAAATAATTCAATTTAATTACATGTTTTTATTATATATAGTAATTGTTGTTTGCTTCCAATATATTCTCAAAATTCATATGGGTGAGTAATGGATGTTATGTCAATAACTTTTCTTATCATAAATTTCAAAACATGGATGATATGTTTCATTGAAGAGAATTCATTGATAGTGACTAGCATTTACCTTAAATGTAAGTCCTTGCTTTTAAAAATAAATTCTGCTTATTTTCCAAATGGACAATAGAAAATAAACATCATAGGTATGCAAAATTATATGCCAGTGACTTAAATTGCAATCATGAAACTTGTCGCTTAGGTAATTTTCTCTACAATTCCCAACACAATATCATACCCTCCAGTAGGCTTTGGGATTACATTAAAGAGACGACATTGGTTTGGAGTGATACAGAGTGAATATTAATATATTGAATTGTCATAGTACAGAGAATGGGGGCAGATTGATTAGATGGATATACTGTTAGGGACACCGCAACCGGTAAGGCCACCAGACTTTGATAAATTAGTGGTGTCAGGATACAACAACATATATGGAACTAGAGCGGGCCCAAGCCTGTTCTTCAATTTGGAGTTATTGTTTCTGGTTGTTACCTTCTTCTCCACCTGCTCTAACTTCAATAAAAATTGGTTGAAAGCTTCATCTATTCCGTTGTCATCGGCCCATTCTGGTGTGGATCCTTGTATTTGTCCCACGTACACTTCATTTTTAGCATGCTTTGATAAGATCTCCAAAACGTCCATGACAAGTGTGGCTTCGGAGGTAGTAGATATGGTTTTAAGGAAATATTCGTCTACATCTCTCACCATCTCAGTGTATTCCTGGGAACCTTTCTCTGGAATGAGTCGTTTACTCGTGGTGGGGAGATTGGGCATGTACCCTCCATAAGCATACTGCCCGAAGTTGACGGTAGCGTGATGAGCGGATGCAAGCCACATAATAGTGGTTAGTGCTTCAACAACTTCATCTTTTGTCTTCATTTCATACCATCTGCTCAGATCATTCTTTAAGTCTCCATGGCCAATGTTTACTATCTCACTCCACCAACATTGCAATTCTTGATCTCTTTTCATAGATGCATCATCCTTGTAATACAAAGATAAGTAGTCTGCAACCCAATCCTTCATAGCAGACCATATTTCCAGGCCATCGACGGCAAATGGGTAGTCTTCAATCATGAGCTTTAGCTCGTGGGGTGCTGTTGGGTCCCGGACAGCCATTCCCCTGAAAAGTATAAAATCTATATGTCAATAGAGTATGCTAAGAATATTTAATGAAAATAGTGTTTTAGTCTTAGACAACAAACCTTTTAAGAAGATCAGTCGGCAATCCTTGCTCATTAAATCTCCAATCTTTATAGATCATAGATGACATCTCCATGGAGTAAAGATTTTCTCAATAATTCCTCCTGCATTGATTAAGCTCTGACGCGCAGCTTGATTGATGTCCATTGTATCAAGATAATGAGGTATCAATAGCTTGTACAATGGATGCATTCTACTCAGTTGTCTATGAGTAGCTATAATAAAAGGCTCCATTGTTGCATGAGTTCTTAGCCTACACTCATTAAAATGAGGAAATTTCAATGTAGTAGTTTGAAACTCTCGGACTGCTAATAGCTAAGTATAAATATTTGCTAATAGCTAAGTATAAAGATTTCTAAAAACACGTTTCAATTTAAAAATTGATAATTTTAGTAAGTGTCTTTAACACATAAAATAAATAATAAATAAAAGAATAAACAAGACAAATATATATATCATTACTATTATGTTTAGTTATGTATATACTTAAATAATTAATATCTTAAAAAAATGTATTGCTTAGTTTTAAATTAGAAAAAATAGTATTAGCACATTTTACTAACGAAAATTACTGTGTGAAAATTTATTATCTAATGACAGCTAATAAATTCTTTTCAAAAAAACTAGAAAAGAAATATGTAGAATTTATTTATTTTTATAATTATAAATTAAGAAATAAATATATAGTTTTTTAATATGAAAATTATATATATATAGTATATATTATAATATATAATAATATATATATAAAATTACAAGAATACAAATTTTATTCAATTTCTCACTTAATTCATTATGTTATAAATTCTAAACTTTGAAGTATTCTATTTTATCCTTGTGTTCTTTTCATATATTGCCACACTTCTCCAAGTTCTTCTCTAAACCACATTTTCCTTCTTGTAGATCTCCACCTCATTTTGGTTACCATATATAAAAATATTGCATTATGTTATATATCTATTAGGTTTACCATTACTCGTGGATCATGTATGAATCACTTATAATTGATAATCTATATTTCACATATCAGCGAGAATAATAGAATAGAATAGGGTAGGAATGCGAGAAGTTAAAAAGTCTAAATTTAAATAAGGATATTTTTAGATTTAAAATTAATAAATTAAAAGAATAATATAGTCGATATTATTATAATATGAGCAAGAATGTTTACCAATGACTAATCAATTGATGGTAACCCGCATCGTTGACACGAGCATGAGCTTTTGCTAGCAACCATAACGCTCCTTCTTCTGTTCCCTCCTCAGCAGGAGTGTACACGTTTCTAACACCTAATTCCTGTTCAGCGGTGGGAGGCAAACACAATTCAATGGCCACGGGCTTCAGCACTCCCTCGTTTGTGAGGAAGAAAAGTGTGCGACTGCCATATGTTTTACTCCCCTCCGATAGCTTATTGATGCGTTCGGCATACAGCATATATGCATCATAGTAGTCCAGAATAAACACCCTCTTTGATGCAACAGCCTACATCAACATAGATAGATTTGATTTATTCGAAATACTTATAAAAAAGCAATGGAGAAGAGAGTGTAAGTTTGAGGGAAAGCGCGACGATCAACCTGCTGCACGGAAAGGCCCTCGAGGAACTTTTCTATGTGTGGCTCGGTGATTGAACTCTTCTGTGGACCGTAGATATTTGGGTCCAAGTTGCTGGACGGGGGAAATGTCTGTCACACGTAAAACCTAATTACTTAATTATCGGCGTGTTTGAACAAAATGCCATCACAGATCCTTAGCCTATTCGTACATAAAGGACTCTTCCAATTACCTGTAAGCATTGAATTACCATCGGATTCAAACCAGCTAGCGCCTGTCTTGCATATTCAAGATCGGCCTTCCACGCGCTCTTATTACCTATGGTTGCCGAAATTCATTTCAGGTAAAGAAATTATTTGTGCCCTAGAAACAAATAGTTTGAGAAATTTTTCGAGCCGTGCAAACAAATAGTTGAGTTAAATGGACGTAAAATATTAACATATTCTCACCTGCAAAAACTTGGGGTCGTGCAAACTCTATCAGTGGATTGTCCTCTGCAGATTCTAGTAATCCATGGACAATCTGAAGAGGATTCTCGTGTCTAAGAAGTTTCTCAAGAGAATTATATCCACTTTGAAATCCCCGGACGTAGAGCTGTTCAATTTGTTCGAATGTTTTGAACGCATTTTCAGAACCTTCCGTAATCTCAGGCACAATCAGATTGGCGAAAGCATTGATGGTGTGGGCTCCAAAATCAGTGAAATCCGTGTGAGGGAACCTTTCGTCTGGCGGAATAAAGGTCACTTCTGAACCACTGGGCCGGCTTTCAGATTTGGGATCTGCATTCAAATTTATTTCAAGCTCTAATTAGTAATATCAGCTACCATGTTATTCTCTCCTCCACCAGACTCACGCCTGTTGAACATTATAATCCCTAGCTGCAATTACAAACCTAGCGTATCTAATAAATTTCATAACCTGAAACCCAAATGTCCATGCCCTTAAACAATAAAAAAATGGCAGACTACTTGTCACCTAATCTCTAATAAACAGTTTCGTAACCAGACAGTGTCATAGAATGCTTGAGAACATGCAGGTGTATATATAAACCCGAATGCTAGTAAGGGAATAAGCAGGACTAAATGTTATCAAACCTGTTTTAGTTGGTGGACGGCCCGTCCTGCATCTTCTAGGATATGGGTAGTCCTTGGATCCACCCAGCGCTGGTCTCAGCAGCTCTGGACTGCTGTCAGGGTTGCCAAGATCGTTGTACACGTCATAATCGTATATCCGATCATATACTTTCCTCTCTCCCGTTCCATTTCCTCGTAGTTCCACCATATCTTGCTCCCTCAGTTTCTTTAAACCTTCTGGTGTCTCCTGGGGTAGGTAGCTCTAATCACACGACGCACCCATTTTAATATGGACCCGTATTTTTAGTCTTTTATAAATGAAAACTATAAAACAATTAACTGGAAAAGAAGTGCATATAAATACGCCATACCTTGTTAGAGAAGAAAATACGATCAGTTTTGCTGGTCTCATAGGGTGTAATCCACGAATTGCACTTAAAGCGCAGTTTACCTTGACCAGGGATATCCAGAGTTAGAGATTTGAGAAAGAACTGTCGTGAATGCATATTCCTTACCAGGAATGCTCCCGGAACTCCCAGACCAGAGTTCCACTTGAAGCTGATTTCGTAATGTCTGTCGCTAGCAATGGGTCCATCGAAGGGATTCCACTTTAAATAAGACGCTTCATCAGCGATTTTTCCGAATCCCGTTTCTGCCATCATATATACATTGATTTTAAGAGAAAAATAGTAGCAAGACAGACAGACAGATATCATATTATAATACGCCATGGAAACCGTCTAAACAGACAGATATTATATTATAATTATACGTCATGGAAACCGTGTAAACCAAATAATTGAAATATATTACCTGGATCAACATGGTCGCTGCTCAGCAGTTGGAGGGATACTCTGTTGCCTGTCAACTCAGACGCCTCATCGGCCAGAATTGCAGGGTAATCAGTGGCGTTGAGAATTGATACCTCTTGCAGGATCACTTCTCCAGGAATCATCGTTTGCTCCATGACCATCGTAGGTTTTGCAAAAACCTAGTGTGTATTTCCTAGAGTTGAAGGCAAAGCCTCTGTACTGGGCTCTCCTCTGCTTCAAGAATCAAAACTATATGTTATGTTATGTCTAAAATCGTCTGAGAATTGCTTGTGACTTCTCCAATGGGCATGGCTGCCTATTTGTAGATCATCGTTTCTCCTGGTCAACGCCTCGTGGCAGATCATCTGTATGAATGGCAATTCTGGTCGCGTAATCGTGTGGATGAAAATTCTACAACGGAACCTCGTACAAAATCATTCAATATCATTTTCTGTGTCGAGCATGATTGGTGTATGGCGCTGCGATCGGCGGCCTCGTCACATATCTAAGCTGTATATGGAACCACGTGTTCATTATCACATATCTGTATATGGCCATTATCACATATGTCTACCTTGTATATGGAAGTGGAAGCAAATGTATCGCATTTGTATTATATGGACGCACGTTTTACTATTATCTGAACATTTCAAATGACAAGGAAAAGTCGGGTTTTCTTGATATTGATTCTGGTTTTCTGCAAGAGTACTAATAGCGCCGTCTGTGTCACATGGTTTTAGGTTAATTCTTTGACCGTGATACTGTCTCCAATGGCCATCGCTGCCTGTTTGTAGACCATGGTTTCTTCTGCTCGACGCCTCGTGGCAGATCATTCGTATGAATGGCCACTGTGGTCCCGTAATCGTGTGGATGAACATTTTCCAACGGAACCTCGTACAAAGTCATTCAATATCAATTTATATATCGAGCCTGATATTTGGTGTAGGGCCCCACGGTCGGCGGCCTCGTCACATATCAAAAGCGTCTTGGTATAAGAAAGCACGTGTTCATTATCACATATATCCACCTTCCTTTCATTATCACATATATCCACCTTGCAAATGGAAGTGGAACCGTACGAGCGTCTGCCTTTTATCACTTCACTTCCAAATGGCATTTGTATTATATGGACTCACGTTTTACCTATTACCGGAACATTTCAAATCACAACAAAAGTGGGGTTTTCCTAACTCGACCATTTTGATTTTGATTTTCTCAAGGAAAAGTCTGGTTTTCCTACCTCAACCATTTTGATTTCTGCACAAGGAAAAGTGCGGTTTTCCTACCTCAACCATTCTGATTTTGATTTTGATTTTCTGCGAAAGTACTAATAGCGCCGTGTGTGTCACATGGATTTACGTGAATTCTTTGACCGTCACCGTGATCCCGCCCGCGGCCCGCCTGCCGGCTGGGAACGTCACTACTCATAGTTGTTATCTGTGATACCTTAATTGTTTAGTTTTACAAGTTAAAAGAGTTGTCCAGAAAGTTAGGGAAATTCTAATAGTATTTAGAGAAAATCTAGCAAGGATTTTTGTAAATCCAAGTTATAGTTGTTAAACTTCAAAATTTTAGGTGTCTTTGAGGTTTTTGATGTTGCTAAATCCATTTCCACTGTCAAAAACATGATTCAAACACTACCTCTACCAGATTTTTTGAATTTTTGTTACCCTATTCCAGCTACTTTTGGCTCTCCGGGAATTCCTCTGCCTGGTGAGACAACTCCTACATTAATAGCTATACTTTATTCGTGTAGCTGTAAACGTATAATAGGATATATGTTGAAACTGCATATTTTCATAAATGGAATTCATATTTTCGGAATGTATTTTAATAAATTTTATTTGGAGTTAAAATGAAACTCCTACTTTATTATTCTTAACCTGTTATAGTATTATGGGTTATTATTATTACATACTTTCAAAATCACAATTTACTTTAATTACACTTTAAATACTTTGTATGACATCTTTTTAATTAATTTAATTCGAAAGAGAAAAAAGACATAACTATTCTAGAATAAATATCAACTTTTATGTGTGATTATTACTAATGAAAATATTCTCTACAGTCCACCTAATAATACTATGGGCCAATACCATAGCTTACCAATACCACATGCCCTAAAAACTATAACTCATCTCATATCACACGCTTATCAATACCACATGTCCTAAAAACCATTTCATATCACACTTTAGATGCTCTTATAATATTTTAATATTTTTTAATTAATTAATTTAATTAAAAAGGACATCACTATTCTAGAATAAATTTCAGCTTTGATGTATGACTATTACCAAGAAAAATATTTTCTACCATCCACCTAATAATAATTGATAATTAACTTAAAATTCTAAATCCCTTATTCTAAAATATATATCTTTTCTAATATGGTTACCCATTCATTTCATCTTTGTTAACCTAATTACCCATTCATTCTAGTTTTAAAAAATAACTATTAAAACGATCATCATAATCATCCATTCACCATGTTAAAAGAAATAAAACCATTAATAAAATAACTATCAAATTACACATACACACCCAAAAAAATTAAATTAGTTTTATAATGTTTATTTTGTAAAGTAAGTTTTAGTTTGGAGCTTTAGTTTGTTAGTCATTTAATTTATAATAATTATTATATTAATAATATCATTACTACTTTAAACCATTATTAATAAGATTATTGATTTCACTTAAATTTGTTATCAAAAATATATTAAAAGTAATATATATAGTTTATATAAAACAAAAAAAATTTATCATCAAATTAAACATATACATAAAAATATTTTAGAAATTTTAGTTTATAAAATATTTTTAAAATTTTGAGTTTTATTAAAATAACCATCAAATTAGATATGTACACAAAAACAGATGTTTTAGAATGTTTATTTCGTTAATTAGGATTTTAGTTGTGCATTTTACATGGTTAGTTATTTGATCAATTTTATTATTATTATTATTATGTTGATAATACATTAATAACATTTTTGATTTCATGAAAAACATATGTAATAGATATTATCCATTCACTATATTTATAAGTTAAAACCAAAACACAAATAAAAAAAATTAGAAAAAAAAGTGTCATTATTAAAATAATCATCAAATTGAGCATAGGCCTACTAACATTTTCTAAATTTTAGTTTAATTTTTATTTTTTTGAGTTTTATTGATTAGTTATCTATTTATGATATCCATTATGTTATAATGCTATTACCATATTCAATTATACTGCTTTTATATATAAATAACATTATTAATTTCACTTAATTTTTTATGAAATATAAGTTTTATAAACTATTGATATCTAACAAATATCATATGAATTCCATTCAATTATTTTATATATATATATATATAAATAATATATATATATATATATAAATATTATATATATATATATTTTGTGTGCGCGGGCCAATAGTATAAATGTTTTAAAGTGATATTTGATATTTAATGTAAACTTGACACTTTAAGATACTAGAATTTTATTTTTAAAATTATAGATTTTAAATAATATTTTATAAAAATGTTGGTACCATTAAAATGTATTTCTTTATACTTGGTATACATATTTTTTACTCTAAATAAAAGGTCTATTTACTAAATAATTAAATCAAACTAGTTTAAAAAAATATTTGTATGAATATCCATAAATAGTTTTAACAATAATATTGTTATAGATAAAAATAAAAAATTATAGCCTAGAATCAATATTAACAATAATGTCTACTTACATTGTTCTGTGATTTTTTTTCCTTCTATTGGATTAGTTACATTCTTAGTAAGAGTAACAATGGTAGAGTCATTCAGATAAGAAGTAGGTGGATGTGCTTTGAAATTTGATGATAAGGTTTGATATTTTTGATGATAAGGTTTGATATTTTTCAAGCAAAGCTGAAAACTCCAATTTCCTTTTATATGAAAGTTCTAACTCTTGATACGAGTCCTTTACCCCATGGTATTCTTAACCACCTTCACAACAATTTAGTTTTTAGTTATTTTTCCCTCTTTACTTTCTCATGATCCATAGTTGTCTTCCACTTCTCTCATTGTGTAATCAAGAAATTCCTTATGCCCTTGGCCTCCTCATTGTATTTCTCACTTTTGTTGAGGCAAATCCCTAAGGTTGTATTTTCTCTCAAAGTTAACAACAACAATGCTAACAAACCATTATTCCTCTTATTTTGTTCATATATGGACAAACCGCAGTGAAGCGACATTGAAACCAAAGTATGCTACAAACGCCACATTTTGTAGCATTTGTGTTCTTCCCTTGAATGTGAATACTCTCAACCATGTTGCATTGTAAATCTCTCCTCGTTGTATTTCTCACTTTGGTTGAGACAAATACCTAAACTTGTATTTCCCCTGAAAGTTACCAACAACAATGATAACAAAAAATTATTCCTCTTATTTTGTTAGTATATGAACAAACCACAGTAAAGCCACATTGAAACCAAAGTATGCTACAAATGCCACATTTTGTAACATTTGTGTTTTTCTCTAGAATATGGATATTATCAACCATATTGCATTGTAAATCCCTCTAATAAGCTCCATCTCACTTAAAACTCATTTGCCAATTAAACATGACTCCAATCATGATTTTACGGAAAAAATAATATGAAAATTTGATTCATGAGCATCCCACATCATTTTCCTCTTCGTTTGAAGAATATTTTTTTTCCCTAGAAAATATTCTTATCCATAAATATCTATTAAAATCTATTAGTTTTTGTTAAGGATCCATGTAAGACAAATATAAATAACTGATAAATTAATGTGGCAGCGAGTCTTCTAGAAAAGGGACACCTGTAAAAATATCCCAGAATTATTTGTTACAACCCCATATTTCAAATGTTTCTAAACAATGTTCTTAAAACACGACCCGATAAAAACAAGTGCTAGTCGTGTTAATACGTGGTCCGTGTTATTAATATGTGATAAGGACACGAGGATTTCTTTGTATTTTCACCTTTCATCTTTTAAGGAGTTTGAATGTTGCATGGCTTTCTCTTTGAATTTCATGTGAGATGGAAAATAAGGTATATCAGAAACTTTCATTTAGGTTGTGACACGTTTATAAACGTATGATATTTTATAATACATGCGCAAAATAATTTCTGGCGGAAAAGAATGTTTCACATTATAAAATGAGTGAAAAAGGAAAAGAATGTTACACGTTATCACCTGAGTAGAAAATGGGAGAGAACGGTTGAAGGTATGCAAGTGAAAGTTGGTGGAGTCATCAAACTTTTCTTGTACATTGTGGTGTGGAAAATATGACTCTATGAGAAAGTTGTTGGAGTATTAAAACTTTTACATTGTTATGTGAAAATAAGTGATTTATGAAATGATTATGAAATGTTAAAGGGTGTAAATAATTGAAAGAAATAAATATGTTTTATTTTATTTTTATTATATATACATATATGTATATATAATAATTAATAATTTATTAATTATATATATATATAATATAAATAATAAATATATTTTATATATGAACTTATAATTAAGTTATTAGTTAATAGTTAAAACTTATTATTATATAATAACTAACCATGTGGTATAAATGTATCAATTTATTTAATATGAATTTAAGTTATAATTTTAGAAAAATATTATCACAAAATTTATATTGAGAAATACATTTTAATTAGAGTATTACAACAAATTAAATATACATTATCCGTGCATCTGTAAACCTATAATAAGATATATTTTGAAACTATACGTTTTCATAAATGGAATTCATATCTTCATATTGATCCTTTTTTATAAATTTAATTGGGAGTGAAAATCAAACCTATAAAGTTTATCCACAAATACCAATATTGTTTTAAACCTGTGGGATAGATCTTCAACAGTTATTCTAAATTTTATTTTAATTGTTTGGGTAAATAATATAAATTAAATAATTGCGAAATAGATATAAACATGAAATTATAATAAAAAACAAAATATATATATCTATTTTAATAAGAACAAAAATATTTTAATATAATACATTTACATTTATATATGACATTTAATAGGATAAAAATTTCAAAAAACCTAACTAAATATAACTTTATTTAAATTAGCATCTACTATTAAATAAAAAATATATTATAATATAATTATAAAAAAAATATAAACAAGATTCTAAACATTTCTTAACATCTAAATAAACTTTGTTATAATACTATGGGTTATCAATACCACATAGCGTAAAAACCATAATTCATTCTATATTACACTTTAAATACACATATGACATTTTTTTATTAATTAATTTAATTAAAAGGAGAAAAAGGACATAACTACTCTGAAGTAAATTTCAACTTTGATGTGTGACTACTACCAACAAAAATGTTCTCTACAATCCACCTAATGATACCATGGGCCAATACCATTGCTTATCAATACCACATGCCATAAAAACCATAACTCATTTCATATCATACTTTAGATACTCTTATCATATTTTTTTAATTAATTAATTTAATTAAAAGGACAAAAAGGACATAACTATTCTAGAATAAATTTCAGCTTTGATGTGCGACTACTACCAACAAAAATATTTTCTACCATAAACCTAATAATAATTGATAATTAAATTAAAATTCTCAATACCTTATTTTAAAATATATATCTTTGCTACCATGGTTAGCCATTCATTCCATATTTTTCAACATAATTACCCATTCATTCTAGTTTTAAAACATAACTATTAAAATGATCATCATAATATCCATTCACCACGTTATAAAAAAAATAAAATAAGCCCCAAGGCTTAGCTTAACTGGCCAAATAACTTCCTTGCAGTTCACGAGGTCACAAGTTCAATTCTCCCCAAAGCCCTTGTGGCTAGGCCTAGCTATTGGCCCAAGCTCAGATATTTGCGTGGTCACAGGGTCAATTCTCCCGAAGCCCTTGGGGTTAGGCCTAGCTATTGGCCCAAGCTCAAATATTTGTGGGGCTTCATACCCTTGATCAAGCTCAGTGAACATAGCAGGGCTTGATACCCTTGATCAAGCTCAGATATTTCCGTGGATGTAGCGGGGCTTGATGCCCTTCATCAAGCTCAGTGGACGGTGGACGTAACAAGTCTTGATACCCTTGATCAGGCTCAAATATTTCCATGGACATAGCAGTGCTTGATTCCCTTGATCAAGCTCAATGGATGTAGTGGGGCTTGATATCCTTGATCAAGCTCAGATATTTGCGTGGACGTAGCGGGGCTTGATTTCCTTGATGAAGCTCAGATATTTTGGTGGACATAGCAGGGCTTGATACCCTTAATCAAGCTCAGATATTTCCGTGGACATAGCGGGGCTTGATACCCTTGATCAAGCTCAAATATTTTCGTCGACGTAGCAGGGCTTTATACCCTTAATCAAGCTCAGATATTTCTGTGGACCTAGCGGGGCTTGATACCCTTTATCAAGCTCAAATATTTTCGTGGACATAGGCTTGATACCCTTGAGCAAGCTCAGATATTTCCATGGATGTAGCAGCCACGCGAGTGTTGTTGAACCACTAGAAATAAATAAATAATTAATTAATTTAAAATTAAAAGAAATATATATTAAAAAATTTTTAAAATAAATATCAAATTCCCCCTACACCCAAATAATTAAATTAGTTTTATAATGTTTATTTTGTAAAATAAGTTTTAGTGTGTTAGTCATTTGATTTATGATAATGGTTATATTGATAATATCATTGTTACATTAAACAATACTAATAACATTATTCATTTTAGTTAATTTTTTATCAAAAATATATTATGAGTATTATATATTCACTGTATAAACAAACACAAATTTTAGTAAATTAAGATTTTAGTTTTGAATTTTACTTGGTTAGTTATTTGATCTATTTTATTATTATTATTATGTTGATAATACATTAATAACATTTTTGATTTCATGAAAAACATATGTTATAGATATTATCTATTCATTATATTTATAAATTAAAACCCAAAAACAAATAAAAAATTAGAAAAAAAGAGTGTCATTATTAAAACAATCATCAAATTGAACATAGGCATACACATATTTTATAAAGTTTAGTTTATTTTTTTTTAGTTTTATTTAATTAGTTATTTGATTTATGATATGTGTTATGTTATAATGCTATTACCACATTAAATTATTCTGCTTTTATATAAATAACATTATTAATTTCAAAAAAAATTCATAGAAAAGTAAGTTTTAAATATTTATATTATGATAAATATTTATTATTAATTCTATTTGAGTGTTATATATATAT
>APFE030711618.1:0-25107 GCA_000404065.3 Pinus taeda
TTATCTATTTTAGTTCATCAAAAAATTTCTTATTTATGTTTTTCAAAAAACATTTCTTATCGAGGGAAGGCACAAAACTTAATATAGGTCAGCACTAGTTTGGCTTACCTCCTAGCAACAAGAAGGGAAGGAGAGGCACTCCCATCTAGCTATTTCAGTAAATTAACCTACTAAATTAACACGTACAAATCAGATCGAATTTGGGCGAATTGTTCGGCAATCGAACCAATCAAACAGAATTAGCAAATTTCCATATCTTTTTCCCCAATACAGGCGAATTTGGTAACTATGGTTTAAACCTGCACATACAACAAAAAATAGCTTGGTCTAATTGTTACACATTTAAATGCAACACAACAAAAAAGCTGAGTTTAATATTGGTTTTGGGATTAAGTGCACTAGTTTATCATTGTTATTTATAATATATCTTCAAAATATTTTGGGTTTGGGATATGTCTTAAAAGTGTTTGTTTGGGTAAGAGTTGTCTTTTTAAGGAAATAGATTAACGGCATATGACCTAGAGGCATTTGGCAAATAGCTTGGTCTAATTGTTACACATTTAAATGCAACACAACAAAAAAGTTGAGTTTAATATTGGTTTTGGGATTAAGTGCACTAGTTTATCATTGTTATTTATAATATATCTTCAAAATATTTTGGGTTTGGGATATGTCTTAAAAGTGTTTGTTTGGGTAAGAGTTGTCTTTTTAAGGAAATAGATTAACGGCATATGACCTAGAGGCATTTGGCATGAGTGAAATATTGTCCTTTTACAACCACTGATTTTTTCTTGAATAAGGATGGGGTTGCTTTCTTTGACTATGGGTGATGAGTCATCCTTGAATAACTTTGACGAGTGAGCCTACATTCAGGGATAGTAGTGAGAGATGGTTGTCATCACCATTGGTTTCACAACTGAGTTATGATAGATTTTTCCACCTTATAAAAATATATATATATCTAAAATACTTTGCACAATAATAGTAAAAATAAAGTAAATTTAAGTAATTCTAAGAATCAACTCGATTATTATGTTATTGATCTAGGCTTTTAATTATTACAATACCATGGGCCAATACCATGGCTTATCAATACCACATGTCAAAAAACAATAATTTATTTCAAAATACAAATATTTTATTTTTTAATTAAGTCTACGAGCAAAAAGGTTATAAATACTTTTGAGGTATAGACATTAAATGTAGGTTTTAATAAATTAAAAAAATGAGAATACTTTTATATATACATATGTGAAATTTATATAATATAAATACTATTATAAAGAACTAGGATAGATGCATCTTAACCAAGGATCCAAGCGATGAGAAAGCAAAGTGATTAACAATGATAGAGGAAAGATAGTGTGTGATTCTTTTAATTTTTTTATTATTGCATTTTCTTTAACATGATTGTCTAAAATATAGGTTTAATGTTTTACAACTAATTATGTTTTTATTAATTTAGATACTTTCTTAAATACAATATGATGAGATCATATTTAAGAAAGAGAGTGAAATGGAAGGGGGAATAGAGTGTGGGAGAGAGACATAGAGGTGAGAGACAAGGTGAGAGAGAGAAAGGAAGAGAGAGAGGAGGTGAAGGGAGGCAAGGAGAGAGATGGATATGGAGGGGGAAAGAGAGGGAGTGACAAGGGAGAGATGAATATGGAATGAGGGAGAGAGGAGATGAGGGAAGAGAGGGAAAATGAGAGGATAAACATAGGGAAAGAAGGGGAAGAGAGAGATAGAGAGACATGGATATGGAGGGGGGATAGAGAGGAGAGAGGGAGGGAGATAGTGACAGAGTTGGAGGGTGGAGAGAGAGTGTGTATTATGGGGGGAGAGACAGAGGGAGGTGGGAGAGAAGGGGAGAGAGAGGAAGGAGAAAGATAGATGACTTGAGAGAGAGGGGAGAGAGATGGAGTTGGAAGGGGAAGAAAGACATAGAGAGATAAAGGTGGAGAGGGAGTGGCAAGGGAGAGATGGAGAGTCAGAGAGGAGCAGAGAGAGAGAGAGAGAGAGAGAGAAGGCAAAGAGAGGGAGGGATACAGAGATAAATAGATATGGAGAGAGAGTGTGGATGTTTTGAGGGTGAGAAGGAGAGACAAGGGGAGATAGAGATATAGATGGGGCGAGGGAGCAGGTAGAAGAGAGAGACAAAGAGAGGGAGGGAGGAAGAGGGATAGATGGGAGATAGAGATATAAATGGATAGGCCAAAGAGAGGGAGAGAGATGGGGCGTGGGTGGGGAAGAGATAGACAGGGAAAGGAAGAGGGAGAGATAGATAGATAGATAGATAGATATGGGGAGAGAGAGTGTGACATATTTTTAGGGGGTTCAGATAGAGAGACAAATAAGGAGAGATGGAGGGAGGTATAACTATAGATAGCAGTGGGAGAGGGGAAAGAAGAGAGATAGAGAACGTTAAGGATAGGTAGACAGAGTGATATGGGGGAGAGAGGGAGGGGAAGAGAGAGAAGGAGAGGGGGAGGGAGATAGACATAGAATGGAAGGTGGAGAGAGAGGGAAAAGGAAAGAATCTCACAGAGACAAATACATACATAGAAGTTAGATCTAGAAAGTCATGAATATTTTAGGTTTTCAATGTGGTTGTTTATTTCTAATTCTATTTGATCACATGCACTATATGCATTGATTTCAATGTAGATGTCGATTTATAATTCTATTTAATACCTTACGCTAGATGCATTGATTTCTGTGTCGATGTTGATTTCTACTCCTATTTGATAGCTTTCATGGGATGCACTGGTTTAGTGTAGATATTGATTTCTAATCCTATTTGATTGCTTGCACTCAATGCATTAATTTCAGTTTAGATGTTGATTTCTAATCAAATTTAATACCTTACACTAGATGCATTGATTTCAGTGTAGATGTTGATTTCTACTCATGTTTGATTGCTTGTATTAGATGCATTGGTTTCAATGTAGATATTGATTTCTAATCCTATTTTATTGTTTGCACTAGATGCATTGATTTCAATATTGATGTTGATTTCTAATCCTATTTTATTGTTTGCACTAGATGCATTGATTTTAGTGTAGATGTTGATTTCTGATTTGATGCAACAAGATGTATGATGTACATTAATTTCAATGTAATTAGATTAATAGTGTCCATTGATTTCAATGTAAGCACATCTCTACCTCCTCCATCTATATCTCCATCTCCCATTGTCTCTCCTTCTTTATCTCTCTATTTCATCCCCTAAACATAAACACTCTCTCTCCATATCTATCTATCTCCCCTCCCTCTCTCTCTCTAACATTTCTCTCTCCATATCTATATCTCTTCCTCCCTCCCCGTCATTGCCTCTCTCTTCTTCCCTCCCCGTCTATATCTCCATATCCCCTTGTCTCCCTTTCTTACTCCAAAAACATACACACTCTCTCTCAGTGTGAGCACATAAAAATTATTCAACCATAAATACAATACTTGAATTTTCATCATAAATAAAATGTTTTCTTACCCCAAATGTTTGCTTCTTGAAACTATAAACTATTTATAATTGGGTATATTCTTATTATTCCCATTTTCCATCATTCAACATTGTTAATTACTTTTCATTCAAACACAGTAATAGGAAATAACTACCATTGAAAATTATTTGGGGTTTAAGACTCCATAAGTCACAATGATTAAATTTCGAGAAAACTATTATTAATATTGGAGAGCAACATAGACAAGGTATGTTGTTTACTATAGTAGGTCAAGTTAAATATTTGAATGGTCTATTATTCCAACTACTCTAGGTCAAGTTAAATATTTGAATGGTCTATTATTCCAACTACTCTTTTCATATGATCGTATGAGAAAATGGAAGATCTAATAAGTGTGACAATAGGAACAGTAGAAGAAAGTAGTTTCAGACTGGTTGCAATGAAGATTGTTTGTAAATGACTATATTTTTAGTATTCACATTTTCTATCTATCAAAACTGTTACATTGACACTTTACACTCAAAATTTGTATTTCATAAGTTTTTATCGTTCAAGTTACTAACGGTCTCTCTCATCTCAACAAACTAATGTAACTAAGCAAATTTTAAATTAAATTGACCAAATTAATCTTAGACATATTTAGCATATTTATAATGATCAAAATAATTAGATGTTTAGCAAATTTTGTATGACCGAACATGACTAAAACCAACCTAGATCCATCTTAACACCAGATTTATCAAGTGCTAAGAGGGATCAAATATCTCGAGGTGCAAACCATTCCTCAAGCTTTCAACTCAAAAAATAGGTTTGCACCTCGAGAGATTTGATCCCTCTCGGCGCTTAATAGATCCATGTTAAAATGGATCTAGGATGGTTGTATAAACTATTCTAAATTAATAATTATTTATTTCAAAATAAATTAAAATTATTTTTATATTAATATTATTTATTCAAAATTATGAAATAATTTTATAAATAATCGATAATCGAAAATTATTCTTATACATATTGATGAGCTTCATCATTGGGTAACTATATGGACCTTAATACACCTCCAAGCTTATTAAAATCAAGTCTTCTCATAGTTCCTTACATGTTTTAATTATATTTTTCTTAATGAGATGAGTAAAAGTAAGATGTTATGTCTAGTGGTCAAATATGCATTGATCACGGATTTTTGGGAGCAAATCATGGAAATTTTGGTTAATTAAGGTGTAGGAACTTTAATGAACAAGAAGGAGAGATTAGGAGATGGATCTTCCTCATTAAATCCTCACTGATTCGAATATCCCTCAATCAAGTCACACTAGCTGAGAGTTGCAAGTAGTTGAGTAATGGAGATCATGGACAACCGAGCTAGTGACACTTAAGAACCAGTTCATCTTGAGTTTGGGAGCCAAGTCTCCCTAGATTTAAGGAATTTGTTGGATACTTCAGTTGTATAAATAAAGAGGCCTAGAGCCTCATTAGGATTCAAATCTTTTATGTAAGAGCACTAAGAATTTTCGAGTTAAAGTATTGTGGCAAAACACTATTATGTAATTTTTTATATGATAATGAGAATGAAAATTTCCTTGATCCAGCACTAAGTTGACTCAGAAGGATGAAGCTCTTGGGTTAGGACACAACCCTAACAATAGAGGTTCCTCTTATGTACTTGTATGGTTAGGTTATTTCGTAGATTAATTGTTAAATTGATTTTGGCATTGTTTCATTGCAAGTAGTGGTGAATTTGATTAGTTTGCTTTCATTTGTGCACATCTTTAACACTAGCTTTACAGAGATAAAGGCATACCAAAAAGGTTGATAGTAGGTGGATTTTCCCTCACTCCTCCCTTTAGGGACCATGTTTTGTGGAAAAAATCCTATTCAGCCCCAAAAAGACAGAACTCTAATTTCTTATGGAATTGAGGGTTTTTTGCTAATTAGACCAGCATCTTTTCAGTTTTAAAGAATAGGTTTCAGTTGTTATTTCTGATATCTCAAGCTTTGTATTAGATATCATGGTGTTTCACAACATTTTGCAAGTATTTCCATGCATGAACTAGGCAACTAAATAATGGAATTATGTTTTCTTATGTTGATTGGAAATCCTTCTTGTTTGACATGATCCATGGGTAAATGCTAGTGATGTATGTATTGCAAGAGATTCAATAGTGTAGGAAGATCTCATGTCCCTAGCCCCAGCTTAACCTCATTCATCCATGATCACCAATAGCCACTAAGTCCATCAACCAATTCATCATTCCATAAGAACAACTTTCCAGGTTTGTTGAGCAAATTCAACCATCTCACAAACTTTGCTTTGACCTTCGTGGAAGTCCTAGCCACTCCCTTGCCTTACTTATTCCATTATTAACCTTCCCTAAGCCTTATACCACCTTCTAAACCCCTCCTTATGCTTTTGTCCGGATCCTGTCAGAATACAGGGGATTCTATAGGAGCATTAGGACATCTTGTAGGTGCATTAGTACATCCTGTAGGATGACTTGTAGTGGCATGTTTTGAGGTTGATTTGAGGAAAATGCATCTAGAAAGTTAGGATAATACCCTTGTTTGCCTCCTAAGCCATCCGACCCTTCAGAACCATCTCTAACCCACCTTCCATACCACCAAGAAGATTTAGCATTCACATTTTCACAAAAAAGGACAATAAGGAAAAAAGAGTTATTGTGTTCATTCATATGCATAACAGTAAAGTGTTTGATTATCTCAGATTGCATGCCTATGATAGTTAGGATTGCACACATGTTATCTTAGAATTCTTCTTAATTAAGATCTCTTAACAAATAGTTAGATGAGTGGTATGTTTAAAGCATTTATTTCAATCTTTCGTTACTGCAGTAAACAATATTTCAATTCTCTCAATTAGGGTAAAACTCCCCTTTCTTCATTGGTAATCAAACTTCTTCTAAATCAATAGAAGGTTGATTTGAGAAACCATAGCAGTCTATTACCAGCTCAGCAGTGACAAAGAGTGGGCCCATTGCATCTGCTTTTGTATACAACACTCTCACCTCCAAGTATGAATCTCGGGTTGATAAAGCAAAGTTGGTAGCCCGAGGAGTTGCAACATTCTTGTTGCAATACTGGTGCTCATAACTTTTTGGTGTCATTGTCGGGGAGGCATTTGAGTATATGTGATTTCTTCTTTCTTTATTCCATTTCTTATCTCTTCCATTCTACTATTAGCTTCATTTTGTTTTTGCAAAAGTAATTGTAATTTGGTTTTCTTTCCTTTCCATTCTGCAAGTAAGATTTCATTCAACATTTAGTTCAATTCATTTCGTTATTTCAATTTTGCAATCAATCTTAAAGCTTGAACAACGAAACAAAGCAAAAACACTTCTTTCATGCCTCATAGGAATAGGGATAACTTAAGAAAATTTCTACCAAATACCCCCACCATTTCAAACAGCCAACTTTCCCTCTTCTTTGGTGGTTGTGAATTGAAGGACCCCTTAGGCGAGAAACTAGAGATTTTTGAAGAGCTTACAAGGGGAGAAGAAGAAGGAGTTCCCATTCCAACTAACCTAATGGATGAAAATAGAAATGACAAAGGAGATGGAGAAAGAATAGAGGATGATTTTCCCATCAGAGAAGCCAATGGGGATTGCAAGATGAAAAACATAAGCCCCTCTTCTCTTCCTCACTTCCATGGCCTGACCTCGAAAGATCCAAATACTTTCTTGTTTGAGTTCATTGTCATATGCAGAACTTATGATTACACCACTGGTGATCAGAAGTTGAAATTATTCCCATCCACTCTCAAGGATGCAGCTCCACGCTGGTTCATGGGTTTACCTAGGGATAACATCACCACCTAAGCTGAGATGAAACAAGCCTTCAATAACATGTATCGGGACTATTTTATGTCCAAAGAAACTAAAGAGGAAATTTTTAGATGGCCTTATGGCATGATGAGTCCTTAGAAGATTATGAGGAAATATTTCAGCTTAGCTACAAAAGGGTCAAGTGCACACTTGATCTTGAGTCACTAAAGCTAGTCCTACTCAGGGGGGTTAGGGAAGATCTTGTGGATATCCTAAACCTACTAATAGGAGAAGACATCTACCAACTACCCTATAAAGATATCAAGACTATCTTTAAGCACCATTCTAGGGCAGCTAGGAAAAAGGGTAGGGGTAGTTAACCAATGGCCAGCTCCTCCTCTTCCAACCTATCCATAAAAGGTGAAATTGGAA
This sequence comes from Pinus taeda, assembly GCA_000404065.3. Classification (NCBI taxonomy): domain Eukaryota; kingdom Viridiplantae; phylum Streptophyta; class Pinopsida; order Pinales; family Pinaceae; genus Pinus; species Pinus taeda. The sequence goes on from APFE030711618.1 coordinate 7,670, forward strand.
ACCTGTTGGAAGACTTCAAGAGTGAAATGATGCAAACCCTTACCCTAAAAATGGACACTATGCACATCAAGATAAAGCAGGAGGAAGCATATAGAGAATTAGCCATCTTCTACCCTAGATGCACAGGCTGGCACCCTAGGAATGCATGTTCATTAAACCTTATAGAAATTTGCACAATCTATGATGAAAACAACTCCATAGACAAGTGCCCTTCTCTACCTAGACTAAAATTTGTGTATTAGGGAACTGAAGAGGTGACTGAACATCTCTGCTACATAAACCAAAGGAGGAATCATGGGCCTTGACCATACTAATAGGGCATGCAAGGGTCATCCTATGCGTATTATAACCCTAACCAAAACACATCCATTCCCTCTTGGGGGGGCTACTCATCCCTCCTAATCTACACCTTCTCCTTAGTCTTTTGCACCTTATTACCATTCCCAACCAACCAATCAGCCATTTTAGCCACATACTCCTCCATAGCCTCAGCGGAATGCACCACCCCAGGAGTGGAGGACCCCACACAATAATTCTCTAGCTTTATTTCCTTCACCACCTACTCAACCAAAACTTTTACACCCTGCTCCACCTAAACAACCTCAAATGTCTGCCTAGCCAAATCCAAACCTAAACAACAGACATGCATAACAAGTATACAATGGAGAGACATCCTACCCTACTTATGCTGTGGAAATTCAAGAAATCAACCTGAGGTCTGGGAGAGTACTCCCATACATCCAACCTCCATCTCCACCAAGGGAGAGTGAGGAGGAAAGAGAGGAAAGTATACCTAGTGTGAATCCACCACCCTTTCCTGAAATATTAACTCATCCAGTCCAGCCTAACCCAGAAGACAATGAACTTCTGGGTGAACAGAAAAATATATGCGTCAAAATTCCACTTCTTCGAGTCATTAAGGATGTACCTATTTACAAGAAAATAATTAAAGAGAAGTGTTTCAAACATCTAATGAGGCGAAAAAGAGACACCCCTACCATTAATGTCATTCGACAATTGTCTGACTTAATGTTGGGGCAGTAATTTCCCCAAATTATTTAGACCCCAGAAGCCCTGTAGTAGATGTGCACATCAATGGCACCATTTTCCCACACACCTTGATTGATCTTGGGGCTTCCATTAATGTAATGAATAAGGATACCATGCTCAAGCTAAATCTCCAAGGTTCATTAAGAAAGACCACAACAATCTTGCAGCTTGCAGACCATTCCACAGTGGCCCCTGAGGGGATGGTTAAGGATGTGATGGTATCCATTGAATCTTGGGGGTACCCTGTTGACTTCCTAGTTCTTCAGCCTAAGGCTAAGCTTAATGGTTATCCTCTCATACTTGGGAGGCGTTGGTTATCCACTACCGATGCCTACATCAGCTGTAAGGCTGGGAACATGACTATCAAAAATGGGAATCTATCCAAGCAATTGATCTTGTACCCTCTTGCTCAACCATATTTAGAACATGATTTAACTTTATTGTTGGAAGAGGAGGAATAAGATGAATTTTACTCAACCCAACTCTATATCCTAGAAACTACCATGGGAGGAGGACAACCCGATGAAGCTGATTTGATTGAACACATCCTCCAAAATCCAACTCCCAACACCTTGTCCTTAGAGGAAGTTGTAAAGGAAACCAAGAGCAAGAATCAGATTGATCTATTCTTAGTTTATTTAAACCCTACTCATGTCAAGACAATAGAATTGGGCCTTGAAAGAACTTTGAAAATTAACCCCTTTCTTTCTGTACACCAAGAAGAAGAGTTGTGCAACATGCTAAGGGAACATTTGGATGCCTTTGCTTGGAGTTAGAAATAAATGAATGGAGTGTGCCCCTCGGTGTGTACCTACCACATTTATATCAAAGAATGTTGCAAACTAGTCTAACAACCCCAAAGGAGAATGAATCCAGCTCTCAAGGATATAGCGAAAGAAGAATTGCAAAAGTTGTTGGATGCAGGATTCATTTACCCTATCTCAAAGAGTGAGTGGGTTTCTCCTTTGGTGTTGGTTCCAAATAAAAATGGGAAGTGGAGGATTTTTATTGATTACAAAGAATTAAACAAAGAAAAAAAGGGGACCATTTCCCCCTACCTTTCATTGACCAAATGTTAGATGACCTGGAAGGGAAAAAGTTCTTCTCATTCTTAGATTGGTTTGATGGATGCAATCAAATCTGGATTAGCCCAGAGGACCAAGATAAAACCACCTTCACCTATCCTTGCGGTATTTTTGCTTATAGGGTCCTTCCTTTTGGTCTATGCAATGCCCTTTCCACTTTCTAGAGGGTGGTCCTAAGTATCTTTGCCAAGCTAGTCCATGATGCAGTGGAAATTTATATGGATGACTTTACACCCTATTGGTGTGATTTCCAAGAGGCTCTCTCCAACTTGGGTAAGGTGCTGAACAAATGCATTGAAATGAAACTATCCCTTAGTCCCAAAAAAATGTGAGTTCTTAATGACTACAAGGACTATTCTAGGTGAATCAATATCCCAAAAAGGACTGCAAGTAGACCCAAATAAGATAGCCATCATCCAAAGGGTCCCATCTCTGCAAAAAAAAAAGAGATGTTAGAAGTTTCCTAGGTTTGGAGGAGATTTATAAAAGACTTCAGCAAGTTAGCTTCTCCCTTATTTGGGTTATTGGACAAGGACTTTGAATTTGTATGGTAAGAAAGTTGTCAAGAAGCCTTGGACACCCTAAAGTAAAAGTTGACTACTGCAACTATTCTTCGAGGAAAAAATTGGGCTCTTCCTTTCCATATACATGTTGATGCCTCTCACAAAGCCATAGGAGCGGCTCTAGGCTAGCTAGATTACAAGCTACCTTATGCCATTTACTTCATCAGCAAGAATCTATCAAAAGCAGAACTGAACTACATAGTGACTAAAAAAGAGATCCTAGCTATTGTGCATTCATTGAATAAATTTAGAAATTACATTACTAGTTACCAGACATTTGTACATACTAGCCATGTTGCACTTAAATACTTTATAAATAAACCCGATGTAAATGCTCGAATTATTAGATGGTTACTCTTATTGCAACAGTTTCATTTAACTATTATTGATAAGCCTGACAAGGAGAATGTTGTTGCAGATTTTTTTATCGAGATTGACTTTTCCTACAGGGGAGGAAGGAATGGTTGATGATTAGTTACCATATGAACACTTATTCACCATTTTAGTTCTCTCTACATGGTTTGCTGACATGGAAAATTACTTGGTGTTTGCACAATTTCCACCAAATTTGTCCTCCAAGGAAAAGAGAAAGATTATGACGAAGAGTGCCCCATTCACTTGGATTGGGGGCAACCCCTTCAAACTAGGCCCAAATCAAATTCTGAGAAGATTTGTCAAGGAGGAGGAAGTCTTTGACATCCTTCTGACCTGTCATGGTGGGCCTTGTGGAGGTTGCTTTGCAGCCCAAAGAACAACATTCAAGGTACTACAAGTTGGTTATTACTGGCCCACTCTTCACCAAGATGTGAGGAGGTATACTAGTCAGTGTCATTGGTGCCAAAGGATGGGGAAACCTACCCCAAGGGATGAAATGCCTTTGAAACCTCAAGTGACTTGCGAGCCATTTGACAAGTGGGGCATGGATTTCATTGGACCCATTGACCCTTCATCTAGGCAAAAGTAGTACATCATTGTGCATTGACTATTTAACCAAGTGGGTGGAAGCCAAGGCCATCAAAGCAACAACAGAAGAAAAATTGGTTGTATTCCTAAGGAAAATGTATTTTATAAGTTTGATTACCCTAGAGAGTTGGTCACTATTTAAGGAAGTCAATTTACATCTCACATGATTGAAAATTTGTTAAGCCAACACAAGATCAAGCATAGAACATCCACTCCTTACCTCCCATGGGCTAATGGGCAAGTGGAGCTAACCAACACAGCACTGGAAGGTATTCTAACCAAGGTGATTAGCAACAGCAAAAGGGATTGGGTAGATAGATTAGTTGAGGCCACTTGGGCCTACAATACCACCTGGAAGACCACCACCAGATTAACTCCTTATGAGCTCGTATATGGGAACAAATTCCTATTGTCCATTGAATTTGAATGCAACACCTTAATAATGGAAGCACAACTTCATCTAGATCTCACCAAGGAACACCAAGAAATATTTCTTCGACTGAATGGGTTAGATGAATTTAGGATGCATGCCCTCCTACACACAAAGGTTACTCAAGTTCAAAGGAAAATTTGGCATGACAAGAATTTAAAGGATAAGTAGTTTCAAGAAGGTGATTGGGCTTGTTGTATGATTCTAGGTATAAGGATTTTAAAGGCAAGTTAAGGACTAGATGGTTAGGGCCTTATGTCATAGAAAAATGCCATGATAATGTTTCAGTACAAATAAGAACCATTGATGTAGAGGCTATCCCTTTACTTGTTAATGGGTATAGATTGAAGGTCTACAAGAAGCCCTTGTCAAAGCAAGAATTCATCAATGAAATCACCAAGACAATGATGGTGGTGGAGAAAGTCTCAACTTCCACCCCATCAAGTCCCTGACAAGTAAAAAGAGAAAAACATAAGAAAGAAATAAAGAGACTCAAGTGAAAACCTCCATGAGGCACCTGAGTCCCACTGTTGGGTTGGAAACCTCTTGAAGCAACCCAATGGTGTTGGGAAAAAAAAATGATATAATAATATCTGGGTGAAAACCTCTTTTGTGGCACCTAAGGTGGGAAACTAGGATGAAAACCTCCTTGGAGGTAGGCTAGTTGTTTTCTTTAAAAAAAAAATGAAAATATAGAGAAAAGGTAAAAAAATTGGAAATGTTGTTTGCAGGTCACAAAAAGGAGAATAAACTCAGCTTGAGAGGAACAAAAGGACCTACAAAATCCATATCTCAATCCCTCCATCTCATATTCTTCATTATTTCATCCATTCTTCCATTTATTAACTCCTCTAGCTCAGTTTACACAAGCTCTGTGTTTTCTACAAGATTCCTTGTAATCCTACGAGATTCCCTATAAACTTACAAGAGTTTCCTGTAGGAATTACAGTGGCCTTGAAATCCCAAGAAAAGTGATCTTAGAGAAATGGGGTGACAAACCTGTGTCTAGAAAAAGAAACACTCACTCCACCACATCATCTCCATGCCTTCCATCACCATGTTACCCCTACATCCATCCAATAAGTGAATTCAACAAATAGAAGAGGGAGAGAAGGATAAATATGCATATGAATTCTAAATCATATGAAAGATAAATATGCGAGAGCATAACACATAAAACACATATACACAGAGATTTCCCACTGGATCTCAAAATCTACCAGCTTGATTTTTCATTATATTCCTTTCAATGTTACAATACATATTTATACACGCCGAAGTATCCAATACCATGGACCGAAAACCATCGCGTCCAAAACCATGGACCAAAAAACCATCGCGTCCAAAAAACATGTGCGAAAATCATGCACAAAACCATAGGTGGGTCTGCCCAACCTAGCATAGGGTCCAAAACCAAAATTTTCCGGGGCGCTGCCCCGGACCCCATAAAGTGGGGTTACGGGTACACCTCAAACTCCCTGTTAACTATGTGGAAAGAATATAACACAACCGAGCAAGGCTATCACTAAAGCCCACAAAAGATATAGGGTACAACCACAAACTAATCAAAACTGCACAAACCATAAATGAACCACCAACCATTTTATAGAGAACGAGTGCATACACCGGTCTCCTAGTGATGTAGAGAACAAGTGCATACACCGGTCTCCTAATGATGTAGAGAACAAGTACATATACCCGTCTCCTAGTATGTAAAAACAAACTTGTAATATCTTCGATGCACATTTCACTTACACCAAAAATGTAAATATATAGGAAGAACATAAAAAATCACCATATACCGATCACATTCCATTCCATGTTGTGAAAGTTAGGAAAGAAACCAAATCTCTACTACAGTGAAACAAAATTTTCAAAATATTTATATAAAAAAAAAAAATATTATATTTTTCCCTTATAAATATATATAATTTATTTTTTGTAAAAAAAAAAACAAAACAGGAAAATTTATGTTAATTTAGTCTTTCTCAACAATTTTCTTAACCATTTTTTCAAAATTATCAACATTATTTACCATTTTATTATTAAAAATAATAATAAAATAAAATTTTACATTTTTATATTTGTATGTGTATATATGAATATTATATTTCTTTAAAATCGAAAATTAATAAAAAAGTTTGAACTTTTTTAAACTAGTTTTTCAAAGAAAGTTGTCAAAATCCTAGAGGTGTTATCTACCAGTGCATTTTAAATATTTTATTTACACCTTAAATATGGGGGACATTTTTTTACTGCAATTTTGAGTTTAAGCTAGAACCACTTAACTGTTAAGTACGAAAATTATATATCAGTAATAAAATAATATTAACAAACACTAATATTGAAATAATAATATAAATAAAAATATTTTTAATTTATAATTGCAATAGAAAAAAAATTACATTTGAATATTTATATTAGATTTTTTTCAAAATTATTATAGTAATTACATATATAATTTAATAGAAATATTATTTAGAAAAATTGATGTTATGTGATGTGAGACTAAATCATATATATGATATTTTGAATTTTTCAACATTTATGGAATGTTAACTAAGATGAGTTATTGTTATTAGTAGTATTCATAATTTATGATATTTATCTATAATACTGTAACAAAGTTATTTAAGGGTTATGAAGTTTTAATTGTAAAATGACATGTGACCTAATAGGGAATGGGTATATCCATTTTCATTTGTTAATTAAGAAAATTATTAATTCTTGGTTTTTTCACATTGTTACTATTTCCTCATAAATTTGGTGTATTTTTCTTTAATTTTTATCATTCTCCTTTATGTTTATTTTGTCTCCTACCATTTTATTCTAGGGTGCCTTCGTGGATGATCTTCCCAGTTCCTCTTTCTATTGCCACTTGAGACTTTGAGAGTTTGTAAACCTCTTAGTTCTACTCATTGAAAATATGAGGGAAGAAATGACAAAAAAAGAAGCTAGAAAATATTATGATGTCTTGAAGTTTTTCGATGTTTATTCAATATATAGAAAAGGCCTACTTATCCTCTCACAAGGTTATGGTTTTTTGTGTAGGTCACAACAAAAGCCCACAAAATGTCTCTCTGAATAGTACATCCCAATATTTTTAAGCATTGAGAATGATTTTGTGGGAAGCCGTACAAGATAATAAATGTTAAAACACAATGTATATGGTAAGGAATGGTATCCTTGAATAGTGAATGGTTTCAGGCCATCTACATACTCCATATAATGATGAGTTGAATATATTTTGATGGCTATTTCAATAGAGACTCCTTGTTTTCCCAAATGGTTTGTTTACGGTGAGAAATTGGGTGTGGGGATAGTTGTGACCATTCCGCTTGGCCAAGAAGCTGGGGGACATGGAAGCATGCCCCCATAAATAATTTTATGGCACTTATGATCACAAGATCTTGCCTCATACGAGATGATTGCAAAAACACTTGCACTCATGCCTTATCATTACCATTGTATTGAATGTTTTTTCCATCTTGCCACACTACTTGTCAAGCCTCTACTCGTGTGATGACTATCCTTACCCTAATGTAGCTTATGGCACTCTCCTTCATAGTGCAATTCTCATTTGATGTTCTTGGGTAACAAAGCCCCTATTTTCAACTCGAGTGTCGACTCTTGCTAAGATGATTTGGATTCACTAGTCAACTCAGTTCCTTGAGCCTTGTCTATGTCTTTCTTTTATGTTTTTGGTATAAAATTGACAATTTCCCCTCCCACACTAGAGTTTCAATAACAATTTCCAAGTGTTATCATGGAGTATTGAATCAATCCATGCTTTTCCCTCTCCTCGTAGGCCCTTTTCTCATGGTGTTTCCTTTGATTGTGGCTCCCCATGCATGCCAAATAACTACCTTCTTAGATATGGGACACTTCAATTGGAGTACTTTTAATAGCTTCTGGTTTGTATACTTTCCCTTGCCTGGTCTTTGTTTTTTTATTTGAATTCTCTATGAATGTCTCCTTTCCTATAATTTTATCTTAAGCTCTTCTTATGCTTCTCAGCTTGCTCTCAGGTCTTTGGACTCTCTTTCTAGTCTACTTCCAACAACTTTTCGCTTTCTTCTACTGGTTTTTTTGGAGGGCACTATGTCTTCCTTTTCAATCTCTCTCTCATTAGCTTAGTATTTTCGTCAACCACTTGTTGTTTTCTCCCTTTCTGGATTCTATCTTCCTTTGTCACCTGGTCACATGGCCCTCTCCCTTCTTCATGTGGCCCTCTCTTTGTGCTTGTTGCTTGTAACCTTCTCCTAGTAATATCTTGTTGTCAACTCCTTTTTGGGACTCTCACCATGCCCCATCAGCATGCACATTTTCACTGAAGAGCAACTTATTTCCAAGATCAGGCCTCGAGGGAACTCACATATCCACCATTGCATTGGGCCCCATCGAGAGGGATCTCACCTGTATGGAATGCAAAGGAGCCTCTTAGAAACATTAAATTTCAAACACTAAGGTTCTTGCTAAACTAGTAGACTGTGTGTTGGATGTCGAACACATGCATGTTTGTTTCAACCAATACATGTACACCATTGACCTATATTAGCATTTGAATTTCCTCCTCGGCAGAATCCTAATGAACAGATTCAAGCATAAAGCAGATATCCTACACTCTTTAGAGAATTTACGTCATCATGTGAGAGGCATGGACTAGCTCCTTGATTGCATAACACAACACCTTGGTATTCCTCCCCCACTAGGCAACACCCCTAGCAACAATGAGGATCCCATTCAGGTTGTAGCCACAAACTCTAATCGTGACTCTAATCCTTCTTCTCAGCCTTATGGTATGCTCAACATTTTTTTGTTTTCTACCATCAAAATCTATTCAAATGGTTAATATGGCCTACTTTTTAGTATATGTATAAATATGTATAATCTTTTTAGTTTTTATGAACACTATGCTATCATATGCCCCTATAAGAGTGAACTTTCGGCTATGGTCATGTCTTCCCAATGACCTAAAAGATATAGTATATCCATGTACACTCATATTTAGAAGGAAATAAAATATTTACCCCCACACATAAAATGAAGGAAATGAAACAAAACAAAAAACGAAAAATAAAGGCTGATTGAAATAAGAAAAATTTTATAAATTTCAATTTTTTTTATGTAACCTTTTTAATGCATGTTAAATTTTATAATAAAGTTGGTATGAAAAAAACTTTATTGATAATTATTTGAAAAATAAAAATTATATATTTATTAATTAAATTAGGATTAATGATTGAGATTCTTTATCCAATTTAAATAAATATAAATGAGCTTTTTAATGCAATGTTTGAAGTTTATGGTTGGAAATGAATAATCTTTGGAGTATGAAATTATAAAATTTATTCTCTTTAATTAATTTGTCTAATTAATTTCTTATTAAAATTATATTATTATTGTAGTATTTAAAAATACTAGTTATTTTCTTTCTAAATATCTAACCAAATTAACAGAAGATCACTTGCCACAAATTTATTAGCAACGGACCCCAGGGTATTGAGAAAATTTGACCAATAAATTCTCTAAAGATACTTTTGCAACAAAATTAAACTGAATTAAATAACCCTCAAGACTACTATAACTTATATGTTATTTTAGTATATGTATATGTATAGTTGAATGTATGTTATTTATGTTATATATATTATATATATATATAATATCATATTATTAATATATATTATATATATATAAAATCTTTAATAATGCTATAACTATTTTTAAACATTATATTATTGTTTTGATTTTGTATAATCATGTTAATATTAATGTGTCAATCTCTCCAACATCAAAGAATAATGGAGGATAAATTTAACAGATTTGTTGAAAAATGGAAACAAGAAATTCTAGTTTAATTTGTCCTTGAATTAAAGTGTGAATTAAAATAGAATTATTTTCTCATAACAATTTGAAAATAATTAATTAAGTTTAATTAACTTAATTATTTTAGGAAATTCGAAATGGAAGTCTTTTAGAAGACATTCATATGTTCTCCCTAACTTATAGGATTTCGGGATGAGTTATGAATGAGTTGTAATTAGTTAACTCACTTTGTTGAGTTAAGTCTGGTAAATTAGTTCCAATCAGTTTCAAGAACTAATAGTGAGTAAACAGTGAGTAGGGACACTAGTGACCTAATTAGTGCTTCTCTAGTTAACTGAAGATTCCACCATTAGAAAATCATGCATGTCGATTCTTAGAAAGACTCAGTTGAGATTAGAGTGCAAGGACAGTGTACTATTTGTGTTAGATTTTTTTGAGTTGCACTGACAGTGATGCAATCAAGAACTGATGCTTGGGGGATCGTGCTATTTATAGAGGCTTTGTTTTCCTTTAAATACAAGCTATCCTTCATAGGAATTACACATTGGAATAGAGACGTGGAGAGCTTGTGAATTGGCTAAGCTTTGGCCTTGAGCTTGCTTATGAGTTGGAGATTGAATTTTTTGAGTGTTGGGATTGTTCTAGAGAGAACAAGCATTGTAATTTCATCTTGATTTTTTGGATTAATACAAAAAGGATAGTGGGGTTTTAAGTTGTGGATTTCCCCAAATATGTATTGTGTTATGTGCCTTTAATTCTCTTCCTCTATTGATTATTGTTTGCTCGATGTTTATAGGCTTCCGTTGTAAAGAGCATAAGTATATTCTTGTCTCTTGTTTTAGTAGATTACATGAGCTTGTGAATCTATAGGTTTTTCTACATGGTATCAGAGCAAGATTGTTTTTTGGGATGAAAGTTTGCAGAGAAGTTCTGAGAATAATTGTGCAAAATTTTTAGAAACAAATTGCAAATTTGGATTCCTTGGGAAAATATACCCAAACTTAGAAAACAAATCAGCTGAATCGGAGTTCATATGAGGGAGATATCGTCGATTTAAAATCAGCTCTCTAGAGGAGATTTCGAAGTTTTGAGTTTCTGGGTTACATGTGAAAGTCGAATTTGCATACTTGCTTCATGATTAGCAAATGACATTCCATGGGTTGAGGCTTGGGTATGCCTTGGAATGCAGCTCGAATTTTAGAGCCTAGAGGGATAAGATGGAGGTTGTGCTAGAAGATAATGGCTTGAAGGAATTCATTGATCAGGAAGTCCCCAAGCCAATAGCTACAAATTCACAAAACTTGGCTGAATGGAGGAAGTGTGTGGCGAAGGTAAGGTGGATAATCCTTGAGGGAGTTCGAGAGCACATTGTTTTGAGTCTCCGTGCCAAGGAAACTCCACATGCTATGTGGAAAATATTGATGAACTTGTATAAGAGTAGTAATGATCAAAGGAAGTTGGAACTGAAGGATAAACTTCGTAAAATCAAGATGGAGAAAGGTGAGACGATTCCAAAGTACTTGACCAAGTTCACTCAATGTCGAGATGAACTTGGAAGTGTTGGAACCATAGTTCCTAAGGAGGATATGGTGAGCATTACTCTTCTTGCACTCCCAAAGAGTTGGCGTAGTTATCAGGAGTTTGTCAATGGTCGGGAGGGAACGACTATGATCAGATTTGATGTAGGATGAGATCAAGAGGAAAACCAAGGATGGCTCTTCATCAAAGACTAATGATGAAGAGAACTGTGCCTTAGAGATTAAGGCAAGGAAGAGGAAAGGTAAAATTTCTTGTTCCAAATCAAATTCTTATCATGGAGGTAAGAAGGACATGACGAAAGTTAAATGCTTTCACTGTCACAAGATGGGTCACTTTGCTACAAATTGTCTACTAAAGAAGTCCAAGGAGACATCCTCAAGAGGATTGGCATGTGAGGCTTTCGCCTCCCAATTCGAATAGGACTTCTTCCTCATTGCATGCTTGTTGACCTCAATTATGGGAAGTGTCTGGTACTTAGAGAGTGGAGCTTATTTCCACATGACTGGTGACAAAGAGTTATTCAGTGAACTAGAGGATAAAGATCTCAAGATGTGTATCAAGATGGGTGATGATGGTAAGTATAATGTTATTGATGTGGGAACTATTACCTTTCAGAGGGACCATGTAGCTCCACTCACCTTGAATAATGTTATGCATGTACTCGACTTGACAAAGAACTTGGTATACATTTCCATGCTTGAGGATAGAGGATATGATGTGATCTTTTTGAAAGGAAAGGCATTCCTTCAACACATAGCCATGGGTCAAGTAAAGAAGATAGGGATTCAAGTTAAGAATCTCTATAAAATGGAGGTAGAGGATTGTGTTGCTTTGAGTTCAAAAGCGGAAAAGATATTGAGCCGAGATGTCAGCGAGTTGTGGCACAGGTGATTGTGCAACTTGCATCATGGGGCTTTGAAGATATTGTAGCAAATATCTACCGGTTTTCCCAAAGGTAGGCTTGAGCAACTTGATACATGCAAGGGTTTTAATTTAGGAAAATGCACCAATTCTTCCTTTGGAGATAGAGAGAGTCAAGCAGAGTATATTCTAGAGAGAGTCCATTCAGATGTGTATGGACCATTCTCGACAGTATCCACTACCAAACACTGGTATTATGTTATATTTGTATATGACTATTCTCAAAAATGTTGGATATTTTTCATGCAGAGAAAGGATCAGACATTCACAAAGTTTTGTGAATTAAAAGCATTGGTTGAGAAAGAGTCAAGGAAGAAGGTTAAAGCTCTACAGAGTGATAACAATGGAGAATATGTCTCCAATGAGTTTAAGAAATTATGTGCAGTGGAAGGGATTAAATGAGAGTTGACGACACCTGATAACCCTCAATAGAATGGGGTTTGTGAGAGGAAGAATAGGAGAATTGTAACAAAATCAAGGACGATGTTGCATGATTAGAGCTTACCACTACACTTGTGGGTTGAGGCATGCAACAAAATAGTTTATGTTCAGAACTGTAGCCCACATTGGATACTTGAGAGTAAAACACTAGAGGAAGCTTATTCTAGTAAGAGGCTAGATGTTGGTCACTTTAGGATTTTTGGGTCATCGGTTTATTGCCATGTGACCAAAGATGCAAGGAAGAGGCTTGAGACAATAGTACAGATGCGGATCTTTGTGGGGTACATTGATACTCCCTATAACTATCGGATGTACATGAAAACCAACCAGATGATAGTGGTTCGCAGGGACGTCAAGTTTGATGAGGAGAAGGCCATTTGAGTATCCTTTGAGAGGGATCTTGAGCTACATGCGAAGGAGGAAATTTTAGTTCCTAAGGTTGAGGAGCATTAGAATGATGTGGAGTAGCCACATGTAGAGGTTCCGGGAGTGGAGACATCCACTAAGGTAGAGTCTTCTAGATAGGGAAGAAAGCGCACTAGAGAGGTTAACAGATTGTTGGATGATGCATGAGAGAATGTGGGAGCACCCTTTTCTTAGCACAGATAGAGGAGGTCACCAGAGAGGTACACTGGATACATGGCACTTATGGGTCCATGTGTTGTGATAGATTCATCTTCCTTTCAGGAATGATACAACATCCAGTTTGGGTTGATGCGATGGTGAAGGAGTATGACTCCATAGTTGAAACAGTGTTTGGGATGTGGTCCCAAGGCTGAAGGACAAGTCAGTTGTAAGCTCCCATTAGCTTTACAAGGTAAAGCAAGATGCAAATGGTAGTGTTGAGAAGCATAAGGCCACACGTGTGGCCCGTGGCTTTTCGCGGGTGGAGGGGATTGACTATGATGAGACCTTTTCTCCTATTGCAAGGTACTCATGTATCAGATCTATTTTGGCACTATCTACACAGATGTATTGTAAGATCCATCAGATGGATGTGAAGATTTCCTTCCTCAATGGAATGATTAAGGAAGAGGTGTACATAGAGCATCCTGAAGGTTTTGAAACCTTGGACGATGAGTCTATTGTGTGTTGACTTAAGAGAGCATTGTATGGGCTGAAGCAAGAACCCCGTGCATGGTACACCAGGATAGATAGCTACTTCATTAGGTTGGGCTTCACAAAGAGTGAAGCAGATGAGAACATGCATCACATAGTGGTGGAAGGTAAGATTTTGATCATTGTACTTTATGTAGATGATATCATACTAATAGGTGATGAGAAGCTCATCAAGTCTTGCGAGAGAGTTTGAGAAAACAAAGGGCTCATGCATTACTTTCTTGACATGGAGGTATGGCAGGGAGATGAGGAGTTGTTTGTTTCTCAAGGAAAGTATGCCAATGAGATACTCAGGAGATTTCGCATGGCGAGCAATAAACCCATGGAGACTCCTATAGCTGGTAACTGGAGGAAGGAGTATGCTACATCAGGAAAAGTAATGGAAGCTATTGTTTATAGGAAGCTTGTGGGTCCACTCATGTATTTCGTGAACACACGACTAGATATGTGTTATGTAGCTAGCCAGCTTGGTTAAGCAATGGTTAGGCCTATCAAGTTGTATTGGAAGGCGTCAAAGCATGCATTGAGATAAATCAGAGGAACTACTTAGTTTGGGTTGTGGTATAGACAGACAGAGGGAGTGAAGCTTCTAGGCATCACCAATGCAGATTGGGTGGGGATTCCATCTGAAAAAAAGAGCACATCAGGAGGGATCTTTAGCATTGGTGCAGATGTAGTTTCTTGGTACAAAAGGAAACAAATATCAATTGCACCCAATTCAACAAAGGCAAAGTACATGGCTGCAAGTCAAGCAGCATGTGAGGCTATTTGGAAGAGGAAGATCTTGGCTAGTTTTTTTGGTCAGCTGATGGATCCGACAGTGATTTATTGTGATAATCAGAGTTGTATCAAACTCTCTGAAAATCTAGTTTTTCATGATCAATCCAGGCATATAGATATCCAAGATCATCATCTCAGAGATTGTGTATTGACGTGAATCATGTTCTTAGATTGCATTCCCACGGAGGAGAAAGATGCAAACATCTTGAAAAAGGCATTTCCAAGATGTAAATTTGAGTTTCACAGAGACAGGATTGGGGTAGTGGATAATCCATTTCCTGTTGAGAGGGAGTGCCGAGAAATGGTAACAAGAAATTCCAGTTTAATTTGTCCTTGAAATAAATTGTGAATTAAAATAGAATTCTTTTCTCATAGCAATTTGAAAATAATTAATTAAGTTTAATTAACTTAATTAATTTAGGAAATTGAACTTAGAAGTCTTTTAGAAGACATGTATATGTTCTCCCTAACTTATAGGAGTTCAGGATGAGATATGAATGAGTTGTAATTAGTTAACTCATTTTATTGAGTTAAATCTAATTAAATTAGTTCCAATCAGTTTCAGGAACTAATAACGAGTAAAAAGTTAGTTGGGACACTAGTGACCTAATTAGTGCTACTCTGGTTAACTGAAGATTCCACCATCAGAAAATCATGCATGTCAATTCTGAGAAAGACCCAGTTGAGACTAGAGTGAAGGGATAGTGTACTATTTGTTTTAGATTTTTCTCAGTTGCACTGACAGTGCATGCAATCAAGATTTGATCCTTGAGGGATTGCACTATTTTTAGAGGCTTCATTTCCCTTTAAATACAACCTCTCCTTCATAGGAATCACATATTGGAATGGAGACTTGGAGAGGTTGTGAATTGGCTAATATTTTCCCTTGAGCTTGCTTATGAGTTGGAGTTTGAATTTGGTGAGTGTTGAGATTGTTCTAGAAAGAACAAGCATTGTAATTTCATCTTTATTTTTCGAATTAATACAAAACAGATAGTGGGGTTTTGAGTTGTGGCTTTCCCCAGATATTTATTGCGTTATGTGCCTTCGATTCTCTTCCTCTATTGATTATTGTTTTCTCAATGTTTATGGGCTTCCGCTGTAAAGAGTAGAAGTAGATTCTTGTCTCTTATTTTAGTAGATTACATGAGCTTGTGAATCTATAGGTTTTTCTACATGGTATCAGAGCAAGACTTTCTTTTGGACCGAGAGTTTCTAGAGACGTTTTGATAATTTCTGTGCAAAATTTTCAGAAACAATTACAGATTTGGATTCCTTGGGAAAAGATACCCAAATTCAAAAAACAAAATCAGCCAAATTAGAGTTCAGATGAGGGATATATCACTAAATTAAGATAAACTCTCTAGAAGAGATTTTGAAGTTTTGAGTTTTTGGGTTACAGGTGAAAGTCAAAGTTGCGTACATACTTCAAGATCGACAGATGGTGTTCCATGGGTTGAGGCTTGAGTATGCCTTGGAAAGTAGCTCGAATTTTATAGCCTGGAGAAAAAAGATGAAGGTTGTGCTAGAAGATAATGGCTTGAAGGAATTCATTGATCAAGAAGTCCCCAAGTTAGTAGCTACGGATGCACAAAACTTGGCCGAATGGAAGAAGTGTGTGGTGAAGGCAAGGCCAATAATCCTTGAGGGAGTTTGAGACCACATTGTCTCAAGTCTCCATGGCAAGGAAACTTCGCATGTGATGTGGAAAACATTAATAGACTTGTATTAGAATAGTGGTGATCTAAGGAAGTTGGCACTAAAGGATAAACCTTGTAAAATCAAGATGGAGAAAGGCGAGATGATTCCAAAGTACTTGACCAAGTTCATTCAATGTCAGGATGAAATTGGAAGTGTTGGAATCATAGTTTCCAAGGAGGATATGGTGAGCCTTGCTCTTCTTAGACTCCCAAAGAGTTGGCATAGTTATCAGGACTTTGTCAATGGTGGGGAGAAGCTGACAGATTCCATGAAAGAATATTTATTACTCACAAAGTTATGTAAAAGTACATAGAAATCCTCCATTATATAGCAATGGAGGAAGCCTAGTGTCGAATAAGGATAACTACGACAACTAGACAAATGAAAGTCCCTATGTGAGCTTACAACTCACCATACACCTCATAGGGAAATGAAGCATTGGAAAAGACAAAGTTTGATAGTATTAGCATTTTAATGTGAGGAATGTGAAACATAAATAAATTATTTCAATGTCAACTATGTAAATATTATATAAAACAAATGAAATTAAAAAAATTCTTATAATTAAAATATTGTATTAGTGTGTTGCTCAAACCCAACATAGATCCATCTTAACTCCATGTCTACCAAGATCCTACAGGAATCAAATATATAGAGGTGCAAACCTTTACTCAAGTTTTGCACTCAAAAAGAGGTTTTCATCTTGAGAGAGTTGATCCCTCTCGGCACTTCGTAGATTCAGATGTTGGTTTCAAAAATTTACAAAGAAACAAATTATTTGAAGAGCAATCTTGAGGGAGTCAATTAATAAAAACATTTTCCAAGATATATTTAGTAATACCAAGAGGGACACTATTAAGAATTAACTAGTTGACAAAAGTTGTGATACTTGGAATCAAATGAAATATATGTGTAGAACCAATCCTCCTATAAAGTGAAAATTAATTCTTAACAAGATCTCTCCCTTATTCATCACCAACTAATTACTAATAAAGAATTACATATATTCAAAACTAC
>APFE030711618.1:34797-64904 GCA_000404065.3 Pinus taeda
GAAGGGAAGAAACACTAAGACGAAAGGGCAGGGATCCAACATCTACTGATCTTCCAGCCATCATCTCTGTTGAGATTGTTAGGCCTTCTTTCAATTTCAATAGCTTCCCTAAATTTACGATGATGGAACTGAGCAATTTTGGCAACAACCTTGGCCTCCTCTATACATACCTGATGCTTGGTCTTATCCACATGTTCTGCTAATGCTGAAGATTTGGTTTTCCCATGTCTCAGGTCAGCTACATGTTCGCTAATTCTCTGGTGGATGGAGCGCCCTGTTTCCCCGATATAGGGTGTCCCATAAGAACAAGAGATCAAATAAACACCCTTCATGTCCTTAGAGTTAACAGGATCTTTCACCGATCGGAGGGAATTACCAATGGTGTTGAGGGGCCTAAAGGTTGAGGGAATATCAAACTTCCTAAGGATCCGAGCAATCTTGTCCGTGGTTCCGTGGACATAGGGAAGATGGACACCTAGTCGGCGCTCCTTAGGTTCTTTCTTAATCAACGCATTTCTAGAGGCTTTAAGGAAAGCCTTCCGACCCAGGCACTTATTATATCCATTCTCCACAAAGACATTAAGGAGATGGGATCTCTCCTTATCCAAGCTCTCATTATCTGAAATCCTAAGGGCACGAGTAGTGAGGGTGTTAAGAACACCCATCTTCTGAGCCGGGAAATGATGGGAATTGGCATGAAGATACTCCTCAGTTCGAAACGCGTTGAAAAAGGTCTCTCTATATGTAAATTAAATTAATTTAAATAGCAAAAATTATATATTAGGTAAATCACTTTTTTTCTCTTAGTCATTTCTTTTTGGCCTTTTCCTTTGATTTAGTCCCATTTTTTAATAGACATTGATTTATTGCTTTGACTATTTATTATTTATTTTTTACCAATGTTTTTTTATCTTTAGCTGTTAGAAGTAAGTTTCTCTACATCACCCTACTTATTTAGTCTGATGCCAAGATCTCATTCTCCATCTTGTCCTAACTATGAATCAAACTGGATGGTTCGAAACTCGTTAGCAAAACTTTCTCTAATGTGATTATCTATGAAATATTTATTACCAGATCACATCTTGTTGTGGTGTTTCTATAAAAAATGGCCTCATTCTTACTAGAATTACTGCCCAACAATTCATACCCAAATACATAATGAATTTCCAAAGTAACATTGCTTTACATAAGTTATTAGGTGAAATGTTTCAAAACAACCAACTAGCATCATACATCATCAGATTTTATTGAGGTCAAATGTTCTAAACCAAATCCAGTAAATGACGAAGCTTTGAATTCATAATGCACGTGCCCCTCCATGTGCGCTAAACACATTTCCAAATGGTCAAGCTACTCCTGGATGCATCGTTTCACTCTCCAAAGGTTGACTAGTCTATCATGCACCTCCCACAAGTTGTGTTGAATATGATTCACAAAATCCATAGTGTCACTGTGATCATCTTGTCAGTCTTGATTGAGTTGTTCCAATGTAACACATAGTTGTCAAATCGCACCACCACGGTCTGCCATCATGGAAAGGATTTCCGCAAAGTGAAAGGACCAAGAAAGTGGTGAGTTAATTATTTTTCCATGGCTCTATCCATGGTGTTGTTTTTTTCCCTCTACTCTCCTCCCCTCTAGTCCTTCACGATCTTGTTCACATTGGGGAAGCATCTTCACCATCTACCCTTGAATATATTGGCCTAGATAGAACACTTATATGTTGCACCAACTCAGTTACCCCTCCATCCCACGAGAGGCCTCAAAGAATCATGGCCTCCAGTGCGAATTATATGTGGCAATAAAACCCTTGAAAACCACCCTAGAAGTCATGCAAACATGTGCAATGGTACCTACAGTGACACATGAACTTGGCATAACTCCAAACAATAGGAAAATCAAACCAAAGTTCAAATATGGCCTAAAACTTTCTAGAATGGTGCATCTAACAAAGTAGAAATAAGTGAATATACAAATAAACCCACCAACCAACCCCTTTACTGTTTCTAGAGCCCAGAATGCCAATTCACAAAGAGATTTCTTTTCCCAAGCCACTAAGAACCTCCAAGTTCTACCATCAAGCCCAACTAGAATTCCCAAGAAAAGACCCACAAAAACAATAGACATGCAAGTTGACCAACTAAGAAGGACAACATAAACCAGACTGAATACAAGGTTTAGAGATTTTAGCAGGTCATAAGCCAACAAGTTCTCTAGCAAACGTACCCCTTCACCTCAACCACCTCAACAACATTGTGGAGACACAAAATATGTACTGAGGAGGGCACCTTGGGCCTCAGCCCCAAATTCACTTGTGTCGAACCACAAGATTATAGCAACACCATCAAAACCAACCTAAGCTCCTTCCCAAATTTCCATTGCTTGAGGAGGAGGGAATGACATTATCAGAATGCCCCCCTTTGCATGTAGACCACCACCTTAACTCCCATGCACTCACTCATTCAATGTTGTTTTAGAGAACAAGTGCTACCAATTATATTCCCAATCTTCTCTAGAAGGATCGCCTCGGATGGGTAGGGATCATTCTTAACATGCATCATTAAACCCTTTGACAAGTGGATGAGGGTGGTGGGGCCCACTTCATCCCTTATTTTCTGCAAGTTTTCAATCCATTGAGGAAAAACTAAATTTATTATTATTTTAATATTTTTCTAAAATTAAAATAAACATATACATATACATATATATATCGAATAAATATTAATGTGTTTGAAGAATAGTTGATGATAAAATTGAGAGACTTGATGATAAAGTAATAATAAAGTTATAGAATGTAAAATAGTTAGTTAAACTCACACGTAACTAAGAGTAAACCTCCTGGGTCTACCATAAACATGGTCACAACTAGGGGGGTTTGAACCTAGGGGGGATCTAACCTTACTTCGATCATCAATTGAACTACCCACAAATTATTTATTATTTATTATTTGAGGTTCAAACCACAATAGGTTCAAATTCTTGGATTCACTTGTGCTTATGGAAAGGGCAGACATAAGCACCTAGAGGTTATAGTGGTGCTAGTTGCGCCTATGGAAACGGCAGACATAAGCACCTAGAGGTTATAGTGGTGCTAGTTGTGCCTATGGAAAGGGCAGACATAAGCACCTAGAGGTTATAGCTGTGCTAGTTGGAGTACACCCCATGTCAAACAATTACCAGACCAAACCAATTATTAAAAAACATGTATTTATTTTTTATTTGATTTTCAAATTTTGAATATGTATTTAAATATTAAAAAAATGATCATAACATTTTGAAGTCAGAGTTGAATGACTATATGCTGAACAATGTATATATGGACATTTAATACAATGACAATGAGAGAACATGAAAACCCATTAAAACACCGTATAACTTGATCAGTGCCTTAAATTCTCTGTCCATTTCATTTACAACAGACCCATAGAAGTTCACTGAAAACCATCCGGACAGTGAAACTTAAAACTCCATAAATTCGTCATCGTACCATTATGATTGCCTCCGGTAAATTCGGTTTGCAGTCCTGACAAACCTTTAATAATACCCTGGTAAGCTTTGCTATAAAAGAGAAATTTGTCCGGACTACCCTAAGGCTTGGCACTTGACCGGGTAACCGCATGCCCATGTATATATATTTGTACATGGATATGAAATAGCTAATCTGTACTCCACGAATGCAATTAGAAATGGTAAGGATTGGTGAAGATACGGTCGATTCAAAAATAGAGACACTCAGAAATCCATCATATTATTCATAGAACTAAAAAAACACAACGTCTCCCTGAAATTTTAAAAATTGTTAACAGTACGGTGGTTACAGATGAATGTGCTGTCATTTTCCCTTCTGTAAAAACACCCTTGGTGTACAAATGGCGTTCAGTATCTGCAACATAACAAATAGAATATCAGTTTTAAGTGCTACTTTACGTGCTGTGCAGTGTTATATCTTCACTTTTGCCCCTGCCCTGCAACAAACATACATACAAAACAAACACTCTCTCCCTGCAAACACGCGAAATTAAAAGTTAGGGTTTTCCCTAGGCACACAAAACTTGGTTGGCTAAATTTTACAAGGAACCGCCGGTTACACGATACTGATCTTACGAATTCTCCACAACGCTGGTCAAGTTACGTGTTGACACCAAAGAATTTTATATAATCAATTGGCCACTCAAACGTGGAGTACCTGTTGCTTTGTAGATCACGTGCAGCGGCTCCCCATAAATGCCTTAAGGCCAGAACGGTAAGAAGAGAAAACTTAGCTTTACTTCCAGGCAGAGCCGTGACGACCATCGTGGAGGGCAACAAATATACAGCTCGCTAATGGAAATGAGTGGGGCTGTATATACCTGATTATTGGATAACTAGATAGTCTAGAGATAGTAGATAACTGGCTATTGTAAAGGGAGTTGTCTATAATGCGACTTTTTGGAGATTCCGGTGACAGAATTCGGCGGAAGAAATGAGGTTAAATCTTGATTTTTAGCAGTTAAAATGGTTTTTTAACTGCATTTTTGGATTCATCGCCCTGAAAAACCCCTGGAAGCCATTGATTGTGCAAAAACTAGCTATCAAACTTAGGATTCCAGTGAATTGCTGCCGGATTTTGACCGGAAAAATCTGGCAGAAAGGCTTTCAAAAAGTCACATTATAGACTACTACATTGTAAAGTGTTTGCAAACTGAAAACACAATATATTACTCTAAACGTACACACAACATCAAAATTGCTGAATCTAATTGTTAGACGTTTAAACACACTAACATCGAAAGACTAGCGTAGTGCAACATGTAAAGTTCAAACACACAACATAGGAAAAAAGGAAAAGAAAAAGATACCTTCCCTTAACGGTTAAACGTTTCATATTATTTTTTTGAAAAATTATACTAGTTTATCATATTTAATTGGATAGGTTAACTTACAAAATTTCTATCAAAGTCTCATATTTAATTGGATAGGTTAACTATTACAAAATTTCTATTAAAGTATTATAATTTTTATTAATTTGCATTTGAATTTGATAGGAAGAGATAAATTAGTTTATACTATAAATAATTTTAATTAATTTGAAAGTTTATGAAAGATTTTTCGTAGTAAATCACAAGATCTATCATTTGTCCACGAACCAACCAGTGTGTTTATCGTCAAGACAAATTGAAGAACCATATCTAGCTTTTCATGTTAAATAGCTTGAGCATAGCTGCTAACTAGGCCAACTGCTAAATTGGACTAGGGACCTTACCTTAAAAATAAATATAAAAATAATTTAATTTAATTGGTTGTTAAAAGGTATTAACAATTAAATAAATACACAGAAACTATAAATAATTAGAATAAAATGTATAATTAACTATATATAGAGTTATTAACAATTTAATAAATACATAGCAAATATAAATATTGGAATAAAACATATGAATAACTATTTAAAGAGTTTAAAATTGGTTAAAAAAATAAATAAAAATATATAAATACATTAGAATAAAATAATATTAAGTTAAAGAAGAAATTAATGAATATAGAAACTAATCAGATAAAATAATTGTAAATATTAATTGATTATAAAATAAACAGATGAGACCAGAAGTGAGGGGAGGGGAGGAGGAGAGGCGGAAAGGAAGGAAGCGACTAGGAAGAGAGAGCTAGGACCCAACATCTACTGATCTTCCAGCCATCCTCTCTAATGAGATTGATCGGCCTCTTTTCAATCTCCAAAGCTTCCCTACATTTCCGATGATGGAACTGAGAAACCCTAGCAATGACACTATCATCCTCAATACAAACATGATGATTGGTTTTTTCTACATGCTCAGCTAAAGCTCAAGACTTTGATCTCGTATTCTTAAGGTCAGCTGCGTGTTCACTAATCCTTTGATTGATGGAGCAACCCGTCTCAACAATATAAGGGGTCCCACAAGAACAAGGGATAATATATACCCCTTTCATATCTTTAAGGTCAATAGGATCCTTTGCTAATCTTAGAAACATGCAAATAATATTAAGGGGCCTAAAGGCCTAAAGGTTAATGATGAAAAGTGGTCTGGGTATAAGCCCAAAACCCCTTTTCCTTATGAAAATCTCAGCACACAAAGCTTTGAGCCTCAAAACTGTGGCTCACATATTTTAATACATGTGAAACATTATAACCACAAATATCATTATGTTAACACATCAGCCCAATACATCAAACAATATCACAATATACGCAAACCTATTAACTGAAATACTTCAACCAAACCGCAGCCATATAATTCATTGCAACACCATTGATATATATCTGTCCACGCTTCACACAGGTTTATAATAACCGCATACTGTTATTCCCAATGAGATGCGCCCAGCAGTTTACATGTGCTATGCGGATATCGGAAGCATCCTCGTGGTTTTTATAGACTAATATACATCGGAGTATACATGAGACTAAAATTCAAAGTCCGTCCAAAGAGTTTGCACGTCGACGGCGATCAATAAATTCATAATACTTAATTACAAACACACACACGGAGGCGCATACAACTAACAGTGAACATATTTTATATATTTACCGAACAATTACAAAATTAAGGCATTTCAGCCTTAAAAACGAGCTCACGCTCGGTTACATCTAGCTTACTCACAAATTTCCTCACAAATAAGATACCTGTCTCACACCCTATCACACTATACATTTATATAAGATGCATTAGGAAGAATTGATAATGTCTTCTCCTAGTTTTTCTACAATGAAAGCTCTCCAAAAAGCATTCATGGCTGTTAACAACTGCTTTAAATCCACTTTAAATTTTCTTTTCTTCTTTAAAACAGGCTTTTCTCTATTCTGATCTTCTGGTCCACATTTGTTGGCTTTGTTGCTGGGTGCTCCTGCATCAGACTCTCGAGGCACAAAAATTTATGACCTCCTAGTCATATGCTTCTCCTGGTCTTTAGCAATTTTATCCACTGCATTCCTTCACTGCAACCAACCTCTGCAGTAACAACCTCCTCTATTACACGATACCTCACCAAGCCCTCCGCACTCGGTCTTTTGGCATCCTCTAGGTTGTTGCAAATCTTCTCACCTTCCGTTGCCGCCATCTGCACAATAGCAAGACCATAAACTCTCCATTTTAACACAATGTACCTCTTTCCGCAGAATCTTTTACTGCTCTGATACCACCTGATGAAAAGTGGTCTGGGTATAAGCCCAAAACCCCTTTTCCTTATGGAAATCTCAGCACACAAAGCTTTGAGCCTCAAAACTGCGGCTCACATATTTTAATACATGTGAAACATTATAACCACAAATATCATTATGTTAACACATCATCCCAATACATCAAACAATATCACAATATACACAAACCTATTAATTGAAATACTTCAACCAAACTGCAGCCATATAATTCATTGCAACACCATTGATATATATTTGTCCATGCTTCACACAAGTTTATAATAACTGCATACTGTTATTCCCAATGAGATGCGCCCAACAGTTTACGTGTGCTATGCGGATATCGGAAGCATCCTCGTGGTTTTTATAGACTGATGTCCATCGGAGTATACATGAGACTAAAATTCAAAGTCCGTCCAAAGAGTTTGCACGTCGACGGCGATCAATAAATTCATAATACTTAATTACAAACACACACACGGAGGCGCATACAACTAACAGTGAACATATTTTATATATTTACTGAACAATTACAAAATTAAGGCATTTCAGCCTTAAAAACGAGCTCACGCTCGGCTACATCTAGCTTACTCACAAATTTCCTCACAAATAAGATACCTGTCTCACACCCTATCACACTATACATTTATATAAGATGCATTAGGAAGAATTGATAATGTCTTCTCCTAGTTTTTCTACAATGAAAGCTCTCCAAAAAGCATGCATGGATGTTAACAACTGCTTTAAATCCACTTTAAATTTGCTTTTATGCTTTAAAACAGGCTTTTCTCTATTCTGATCTTCTGGTCCACATTTGTTGGCTTTGTTGCTGGGTGCTCCTGCATCAGTTAAAAAGACACTAAATAGATAACTTAAATATTACAAAAATATTTTTCTAGAAAATTATAATTTTTATTAATTATTATTTGAAACTATAAAAGATGAGAATCATTCTATCCAACTACACTTAGTCCACCTTTTGTTTTATATATAGTCCAACCTAACTTTTATGTGGATAAGTGAACTATTAGAAATTTTTTATTAAAGAATTATAATTCTTATTATCTATGATTTAATCTAGAAAAGATTAGAATCATTCAATCCAACCACACTATTTCCCTTTTGTTTATATAATATGTCTAAATAAAAAGGGATAAAACTATTTTAAATAAATACTATTAATTTAAAATATTTTTTTCAAATAGTTAATATTAACTTATTCAAATTTGATAAAAATTTATAATAATAATTATATATTAATGAGATTATAATATATAATTTAATGAGTATAATATTAATAAAATAAATTATTTAAATGGAGATGTAATTTTTAGTCAAAACTATTTAAATAGAAGAATAATACCATGCTAGTCATTTCTTAATGGAATAGATCAAATGTCTTCGAAATAAATCTATTGTCTTACAATAATAAAATGTCATCACAATTTTTCTACATATCAAAATCCACTTGTATGGAGCAAGGTTTGATTGGGAGAGCATATGGCTTAAGCTACCAATGCCAAGATTTGTGTCCACCCCCTTCAACAAAATTAAAGAAGTATCCTTGTAGATGATCCACCTCTGAACCAAATGACAAGCTAATGGTCATAGATAGTTTGAGCAAGGCTATCAACACATAAAAAGTGAAAAATATATTATATACCAACAATGTTGGTGTAGAATCTATTATTTGTGAACATGTAAGTATGCAATATTCTATTGGATTATATAGGACAAATGGATGAGGACATAACATAGATAGTGTTTTTCCATGCTATCTTATTTGGTGTTACCTTCACTATGGATGAAACATTCTCATCACCATGGAACAATGAGTAGACAACTAGTATCATTGCTCCTACAAAGGAAGAAATATAGTTAAAATGTTCTTAATTCTACATGTGATTAATAATGGTTGGTAGAAGAATCTCTTTCTGTGGTCCGAATGGTGGGGAAGTTTGAACCTTTAATGGCCATGTAGATGTGGTGGAAACCACACTAGGAGTGACGTCTTGCCTTGAAACAGTCAAGGTACTTGGTGTTTTTGGGAAAACTAGTATTCCTCAGGAATGCTAGCCCTCTAGGTTTGGCAGCTACAGTAAAAGCAACAACTTAAAGCAATTCAATGATTTCTTCTATGTGTAACAGATAAGAGAAAGATAATGGAACCAACCTAGAGCTTCCACTTAATCCCTTCTTTTCTCTCTCTCCCCTTTGACAGATCCCGCAACTCCTCCCTATACTTAACATGCTTGGAAAGTACCTGCACATGTACACCAACAAAGAACCATCAAAGCATCATGATCTATTACAACATAAACATTACAGAATCAGATATATAATGAACAAATGATAGCATTTCACAATTGCACAATCATATGGAATAAAACTTGAAGAACTTTATTAATAGAAGGGAGAATTACAACCTAGTTGTCTGATCTAGCATCATCCTCCCAGCTTCAATCCTTCTTCACCTCATGAAATAGCAAGATCACACCAACAACACAATTCTCCTTCCTCAATTACAAACTATCAGCACTTCCTTACAATTCACAATCTTCCAGCCCTAGATCTCTTGAATTAGAGATCCATTTATAGATGTGTGCAAGGGTGTGAGTCATCCATGGGGTTTGATTAGTGTCATTCTACTTGTTACAATTGGTTCCACTTGGAGATTTCTTAGATCCCTTATTCATCCTTGGGTGAATTCAGAGAGGCAAGTGGCACAGGAGAAGTTTCTAGAAGATTCTATGAGCAACCACCTATCAAACTATCTCAGACATTTGTCCATCCTCGCCCATCACACCCTACAGAAGGCCTAATATGCATCACACCCTAGCAGTGTACCACTCAGTATGCATCGCACTTCACCAGTGGAGCAGTCAGTATGGTTTAATTTAGGCCATTTCTGGATGGTTTCTCAGCTGGAACTTTTGGGGAATGATGAATTCAGATGACTATGTTCCTTTAGGGCATGAAACAACTATTTTAGGGGTTGATGAGCCCTAGTTTATTGACATATAAGTTTGGGGTTGATGTGCCCAAATATGTCTATAATAGTTGTCCCCCTAAAACATGAAGTCCTAAATATTGATGTTGGGTGAAATGCTTTATCATTAGGATCCAAAGTTTTGAACTAGAAGGTGACCTGCATAAGTTATGATACAATATATCATCATAATATAATTTTCATGATCTAGTTGAGGGAGGCATCCCTATGCTCAACTTTATAAATTCATTTCATGTACATAGATGAGATAGTCGTTTGCAGATACAAACTAGTGATTCTTCAGATATAGAATCATCATCCACGGTTAGGATGACCATCTGTGTAGAGCCTTTGTACATTTGATGTTTTATTTCCCTGAGTATATCATAGCCAAGATGGATGAAACCAGATCCGAGGTCTTCAAACTCATTCAATCTTCGCTTGATGTACAAGTCAATCCATGTGAAGAGATGTTCTAAAGTTGAACATGGACAGACATCACGTGATTACCAACCAATGATGTAAGTTGTTAACAGACACAAGAGGAATCACTAATAATGATAATGACCCTCAAGGTACTAAAGTACAATTCACGTGGTGTGAATATATGATCTGACGTCAAACACCGCACAAAATCTTTCGGTCGAAGGCCATTGATGTCAACCTATCACCAGAAGTGAGAAACTTGCCATTGATGTATGCAAGCTTCAGAGCACTAAAAGGGTTGTTTCTAAGTCAACTTCTTGGATAATGAGTTGATGTCAACAAGAAGTAACTCTTCATAGGAGGGCCTTGATGTATCCCACATCTACGACACGAAATGAAGCAAATGATTTCTGGAGGTGAAAATGAACTGATGACACAAGGTTCAGGAATGGTGGTCATGAAAAAAATGAAGGTTGGAGGTATTGCAGTGGATAAGACATTAACTGGATGGTGGTTTCTCAATTGAATGACTTCTCTTGAACATGTCAGTGACACTGAGATGAATTGGTAGCGTTAACCCCAAAATATGGATGGTATGAAAGATCAATGATGAGATGACTAGTGAGTGGAATAACCCAACCCAACTCAATAATGGTGATAAAGTGAAAGTGTCATGTTCAAGAGTGACTTGCTACCATAAATTATTCAAGTTTTCTTTCCCTTTTTCCCTAGTCATTGCTAAGTAGTACCTCTTTATTTTTGTCAAGCTTGAGGAGGATAACATATGCTTATTCTATAATTTACCCTTCGGGAAAACCTGTCGCTATTTAATGTTTTAATGAGTCTAGCAATAGTGAAACTTGGTCTCGTCTAGATGGACAAGTTTTTTGCTATTGCTTTAACGAGTTTAACAACAAGGATAACTTGGTCCTTTTCATGTTTAGAGATTTTGAAAAGGGATGAAAATAAAACTCCATTAGTTTTTTTCATAAAATAACCCCTCAGGTCTAAAAAAGGATAAAATAATATAGGAGGGATGACATTTCCAATCACTTTAACGAGCTAAAAAGGCCAAGCGCTCAATAATCTTTTCATATTTAACGAGTCTGAAAAGGGTTTAAAGAGGAATCGATTTTGACATTTCCAATCACTTTAACAAGCTGGAAATGCCAAGTGCTCAACAATCTTTTCATATTTAACGAGTCTGAAAAGGGTTTAAAGAGGACTTGATTTTGACATTTCCAATCACTTTAACGAGCTAGAAAGGCCAAGCGCTCGAAAATCTTTTCATATTTAACGAGTCTGAAAAGGGTCTAAAGAGGACTCAATTTTGACATTTCCAATCACTTTAACGAGCTGGAAAGGCCAAGCGCTCAAAAATATTTTAATATTTAATGAGTCTGAAAAGGGTTTAGAGAGGTCTCGATTTTGAAGAATGAGTGGTGTCTAGGGTAGCGACTAGTTTCGGTGGTTTTGGAACTTCTCAAAACATGATGATTTTTGTGAAGAGGCTAGCTAATAAGACCACTCATCGAAACTATTCCTCAAAAAGGGTAAAACAACTAAGTGGAAGTGTATGACCGGCCGAAGCAATGGTGGTGATCAGATGTATACAACCAAGGTTCAAAAGGCTGATAGAATGGCAATCACAAAGGTTAATTACTTGTAAATGGGTTCATTTTTAACAAGTTTGAACCATGGGGAACTATGCTTGGATTTAGTTTCATTTTACACAAGCTTGAAACGAACAAACTATGCTTGAAGTCAATTTGATTTTTGCACAAGCTCGAAACAACAAAACTATGCTTGGAAAAAGGGTTGCATGCCCCAAACATGATAAAAGGGAAAGTCTCTTATAACTAGATGGAATTCACTACGGTGAGGTAAGAAAACTTCATCCAGAATAGAAAAAACACCTCTTTGGCTTTGTCCAGAATAAACAAAGGTGAATGATGTGTCAGACCAATCACATAACCTATAGGGAAGGATCTCTAATGGTCGACTGGTTCCTTTGATAAAGCCTAACCGATTTTGTGTAACAGGCATAAACGATGGCAAACTAAGCACTTTCCAAGTAGTTGAGGAAAGGATACTCACTTATGCACCTTCATTTATAATAGTGCTAGATACGATCATTTTACGAACTTGTACTATGATCCGGAAAGGCACATAAGATGGAAGGTGGGATCTTTCTAGTCGATTCCTATCGAAGGAAGTGACTAGACTACCTAGAGGGGGTACTGAAGAAATGGGAGAATTAACCGCTTGTGTTACAAGAGCTGGAGGATTTTCCTCCTGTCTTGATGGAACAAGTGGATTGCCCCTAAGCTCATTAGAATCCAAAGTAACAAAAATAACTCGAATGGTATCATTTTCACTCTCTTAGGGAAAGGTACGATTCACTGAAGGTGAAATCGGGTCAATTGTTACCTCGACCTGTTGATTTTGGTCGAGTATGGACTCATAAGATTCACTTTTAGAGAGAGTGGTTTTGACCGAATGTTGATTTAATTCAGTCGGTTTTTCAACTAGTGAAGGGCTTAGGGAGAGTTTCTTATAACTAGATGGGAGTTACTGCAATGAAGTAGGACGGTTACCCAAAAAGGGAAAAAGGTGAAGGGCATGGTTACCTTCACATGACCTACATGAAAACTTAACTTTTCTCCTTTATCCATGAACTTTACTATCACTAGTTGAATGTGTGTTACCAACATGATCTCTAGAAGTTGATGACATGGGATGTTGTGAACAGGGAGACCTTTCTTTCAAGATCCGAGGAAAGCAAGGAGAATCTCGATGAAAATGGTATCCCTTACAAATTATGCATGGAAATTTGGGTTTGGGAAGTTTAATGGGTGGATTTTCATTAGATGATGCATTCAAAGCAATGGTTGCTTGGTTGTCCCCTTGCTGAATTGGCTTCTTCTTTTCCTTCTCCTTCCCTTTCTCCTTCTTCTTAGCCACCTGGTTACTAGTATCACTACTTTCACCAAGCGAAGAGGAATAAGGGGAGGGAGAAATAAATGTGGAAGAAGGCAAAGGGTCAATTTTAAGTTCAACCGAAGGTGTACTCGATTGCAGAGAAATCATAGCATTTTGAACCACAGAGGTTGTAAACATCCATACTAGTAGGCCAATGGTAATTCTCGAAAGGGACAATGTAGCCATATAAGGAGCACCAAAATTTCCCCAAGAATGAAAAGGACTATGATTCCATTCAAAAGGTATTCTTTGATCAGTGGACCCTAGATTTGTCACCATATGTCTCAACCTAAGATCAATTAAGGAACAAGGATGTTATTCCAAATTCAATTAATTTTAATGATGCTTTGACAAAACTTTGTTTTTTAAGTTTTTAAGCATCGAGAAAAAGCTAAATATGGCTCTAGTCTAATTTTATTTTTAATAAGCCTAAAAGGAAAAGTTCTCAGATGGACCTTTTCTTTTAAAGAGTCAAAAAGGAATGAAAGTGACTACTCTGGAAAATCTAGATAGAGGGATTACGAAACCAATCGCAAAACTACAATATACACCTTGGTGATAAATTAAAGAGAAATTACCAAGGACTTATGTACGACAGTCAATCTTCCCAAATGTTGTGCTCAGTGCATTACGATCAATAAGGTGGTAGACACAACTTCCTATGGATAAAGGATATAAGCCTATTATGGTCTCCCAATATATACGCAACGATATGGGGAGCACCAGTCCGTGCTAGCACTTGTCGTATCATTTAGGAATCACCCAACCTTCGATGAAAATGATAGCAACTAGTTTTAATGACGCCAGAACACGTCTCTAGCCTAGACCTCTAGATATGTTGCGTTAAGTTACAAAGCGTTGTTAGGTTCATTAAAATTTATGATCTTGCTTAGAGTTTTCCTTTCAATGGTTCACCACATGATGATAATCTGAAATTCCTAAGATGCAATCTACAATGATAAACAATCTTTGTTTATTTTAAGCAATGAAAATCCTAGCTACTAGAGAAAGAAAATTACAGTGCTTTTAAACAAAGAGAAAAGAGCACACCCTAGTGCATTTCCCTAAATCATATTTCCGCACACAAATCTAAAAACGATAAATGCAAATGAATGTATTTTTTTCGTTCTCCTTAATGTGAAAAAATTCCAATAAGGAAAACTAAATGCAGCAAAGATCTGAAATATTTCATTCAAAATGACATTTTCAACAATTTCTTCTTCAAAAGAGAAAGGAAGACTCCACGACACTTTTCAATTTTGAATAAAAATGCTTTCAACACTTTAAATATAAATAAATCAAATAAAATACATGAATAAAAGTTTAATCAATTATCAAAGGAAGGAAGAATTCACAACACTTCTCTTTTCGACACAAAACAACAATTACGACACTTTTTGCATCAAAGCGACTAATCGATTTAAACAAATTTTCAACAAAGGATTGTAAATGATGAAAAAAAACAAAAAAACATTCACTAATCCTAATATTATTTAGGTTGATTTACATGATGCAAGTAGGCTTCAGTAAGTAGGCATTGTTCATATGCAGCAAAACAACTAAACAAAACTGAAAACAAGGTCAAAAACCCCCAATTTCTAGAATGGAAAAAGAGTTCAGTCAGTTATTGCACCTAGGCTTCACAAAAATAGGGATGCATCGAACTTACCACACTCAGGAGGTGCGATGCATACTGGGTTACAGTGGAAGATAGTGCAATGGTCTAGGGAGTGTAACTAAAATGGGTTTTAGCTCAGATGTGCAACTATTTTCAATGAGTTAAGCTGAGTTTTAATGAACAGTAAAGAGCAAGGTATGAAGGAATGTCTTGGGAGGTTACTGAGCTACCAAAAGGGCATCTAGAATTCTTGTAATTCAAATGTTTAATTCATAAACTAAACTATAAATTGACTAAATCATCATTCATCTACTATGCAATTGCAGAGCAAGAGCAGTTTGAAGGCTACCTGGCTGACTCCAGGCTCTCTCTATAGTTTATAAAATAAATAATAATAACAAACAAACATCTGTTCTTCCCCAGTGGAGTCGCCAATTTTTTTCTTGGAAAAATAGTATTCTTAAGGAATGCTAACCCTATAGGTTTTGCAACTACCTTAGAAACAACAGCTTAAAGCAATTCAACAATTTCTTCTATGTGTAACAAATAAGAGAAAGATAATGGAACCAACCTGGAGCTTCCGCTTAATCCCTTCTTTTCTCTCTCTCCCCTTTAATAGATCCCACAACTCCTCCCTATACTTAACATGCTTGGAGAGTACTTGCACAAGTACAAAAACAAACAACCATCAAAGCATCGTGATCTATTTCAACATAAAAATTATAGAATCAGATATATAATGAACAAATGATAGCATTCACAAATGATAATATTCACAATTGCACAATCATATGGAATAAAACTTGAAGAACTTTATTAATAGAAGGGAGAATTACAACCCAGTTGTCTGATCTAGCATCATCCTCCTCACTTCAATCCTTCTTTACCTCATGAAATAGCAAGATCAAACCAACAACACAATGCTCCTTCCTCAATTACAAACTATCAACACTTCCTTGCAATTCACAATCTTCGAGACCCAGATCTCTTGAATTGGAGATCCATTTATATATGTGTGCAAGGATGTGAGTCATCCATGGGGTTTGATTAGTGTCATTCCACTTATTACAATTGATTCCACTTAGAGATTTCTTAGATCTCCTATTCATCCTTTGGTGAATTTAGAGAGGCAAGTGGCACAGGAGAAGTTTCTAGAAGATTCTATGAGCAACCACCTAGAAAATTGTCTCGGACATTTGTCCATCCTCACCCATCGTACCCTATAGAAAGTCTAGTATGCATTGCACCCTGGCAATGTACCACTCAGTATGCATCACACTTTGCTAGTGGAGCAGTGAGTATGGTTTAGTTTAGGCCATTTCTGGATGGTTATCAGGTGGAATTTTTGGGGAATGATGTATTCATATGACTATGTTCCTTTAGGGCATGAAACAACTCTTTTAGGGGTTGATGAGCCCTAGTTTATTGACATATAAGTTTGGGGTTTATGTGCCCAAATATGTCTATAACACTTGGTGCATCACTAGTGGCTGCACCTTGAGACGGATTGGGCTTTTGAGTGCGAGATGTCGACTAATTTATGTGGTGTAGGATGTGATGAGTAAAGGACACATGTAAGTGATATGAGTGTCTTTAGTACACAATATGAAATGCATGTTATTCGTTGATTAATTGAGGTGGTGACATAGTAAATAGTTCATGGTGCATCATAAACATCTAGGGTTCTTGGAAATGGTGGTGCAAATGTCGAAGCATGACATAGGGTGACCAATGCATCATGATACCAAAAGATATCAAGACAATGATGCATATAATTTCCTTATTGTACACAAATGGCACATGGGTGGTTGGTTCTGAAACCCTTATTATAAGATGAGGTGGCTCCATCACATGATGGGGTTGGTGGTGTCTAAGGGGCATGAAGGAGGTCCTTCAACTAATGAAATGCAAACATAAATTGGTGGGATGGCATGATGTTCCACAAATGGCACATGGGGGACTTACCTAAGGAGTAGTTGTGGTTAAAGGGTCCTTAAATTTTCTTTTGTTTTCTCCCTACTAGTTTTTGGGTGCCCTTTGATCTCCTTGTGTTGGTTGGTGTTACCAAAGGAGTAGGTTGCTCCTGAGGTGAGGCAAAGGTAATTTATCTAGTGAAAACAAGAATTGACATAACCAATGTGGTAGGCGGTGCAAAATATTATACGAGTAGTTCCATAGCCATTTTTGGAAAGGTAAGTGTTGCCATCGCTTGATGTGAGATCAAACCAGGTAGAGGATACAGGAAGGGAGTTTGAGTGACAATGTATAGTAAAAATGTTTCATAAGTTGTAATAGCCATTTATTGTTCAATTTTTTTCAGTAGTGTTCCAAGATGATTCACTTGAAGAGGTGGTTATTACGCATACAAGGACTAAAGCAGATGACAACATGATATGGTGATATCCTAGGTATTAACTGAGAAGAATGGAGTCTTTGAATATTACGGGCCTAATTTTGATGATAGATGGGAATACTTCTTGTTGTGACCCCACAAAAGCTAAGAAATTGTTAGGGAAGGGTGAGCTCCTTAACCCATAGTGTGTTAGTTGGTCTATGTTT
The DNA here is from genome assembly GCA_000404065.3 of Pinus taeda. Classification (NCBI taxonomy): domain Eukaryota; kingdom Viridiplantae; phylum Streptophyta; class Pinopsida; order Pinales; family Pinaceae; genus Pinus; species Pinus taeda. Next base: position 52,525 of record APFE030711618.1, read on the forward strand.
ACAATTTTTCCATTATGAGGATATCTAATGGTGTGAAAGACTGAGGATGCTAATGCCTTCATTACATCGTCGATCAAATAAGATGTTGTAATCCAAAGGAGTGTCAAGGAATTATATGTAAATGACAATTATATTACTAGTGAGTTCCACCAGGACATTAAGAAAGAGTCCTACCAATTGCGAAGGGTAGTCATCAAACTCCCTAAGACTAATATTTGAAGCTATAATACATAGGGATCCTAGTTTCTACCATATTGTATTAGAAATTATGCATGTAGATACCCCATCATTGATTATTATTTTTTGGCTAGTGATGTTATGTATGGTGAGAGGAATTTGGAAACTGATCAATGATGGGAGTTGTGGTTATGAATTTTATAAATCAAACATGATCAGGTGGGAATTATAGTGTTCAATTATGCCTAAAGATGAAGGAAAATCCTTCCAATGAGTTGGACACATTTGAAGAACTTCCAATGTTGACATGGTAGTAGGGGGTTCTACAAGATTGTCCACAATGTTATAACTATGTGTGGCCTTTTCATTTTGAAAACGTAGTATCAGAACAATAGCCATTTGAGGCGCTGAAATGGGAACTACATACAACACCCGCACAATGGTGGGGTACACCTACGGTTTGGAAAAGCCCAGTTTCAAATGCAAATTAGTCAACAAGGGTGGAACAAATTGCGCACCCACCTTTCTCGATGGGTATAGACATATGCTGTTAAACCCGCACAAGAACACACCAACCCCAGAATAATGAATCAAAACAAAGCGCAGCAGTAGGCAAGGCAATGCATGCTACTAGTTCTCCATGACGAAGCCTTCGATAAGGTGTGTAGAGTAATGAACAAGGTTCACCAGGCGAGACGAAATGATTGGGACTCACCCGTGCCAACAGTTCGATGGGCCTACCAGACCATGTCTAAAACCCTAAATGCGGAGACGATTCCAGAGGAGTGGAACAGAATAGAGACAATAATTAATGAAGAAAATACAAAAAGGAATTTGCATGTATTGGACCCTATAGTAGTGACAGTGTGCGATGACCAAAATGAAGAAATCACACATCTACGGGAGGTAGAACATATAAGGATTCACGAATCCATCCGGCAAGGGAACCTTAGACTTTGCAAACTCCAAAAGGACTCGGTACGATTAAGGAAGAAAAGCATTTTGATTGACATTGAGATCAAGAGGCTGGAAAACAAGATAATGCATGCATGTCTTACTGATAAACCAAGGATGACAAGGTAAGATATAGGTGATCGTACCACTGCATTAGAAGAATGTCACCGAGAATTTATGACTTTGTTGCCATGGCTACGAATGCACTTCACCAAACGTAGCAACCAAGGGAGTGCACTACATACAGTAGAACAGAGAGCACTGGTGGTCGCGCAGACAATTGAGGAGTTCTCGCAGACTAAGCTAGCAAGCAAGGTGAAGTCTTCCACAGCTAGTGCGACCAACTGACTAGACGTAGGGAGCATAGTCTTAGCATTCCAATCAGTTGAAAGAGAGTGTGGGACTCTAAAATAGTCTATTTGGGGGCTGTGCAATGAGGGAGGTGCACGCAGAAACAACATGACACAAGGTTTGCGCTTACGGATGTGGGGTTGCGCTGCCACGTGGGTAGGCTAGGAAGTAACTGTTGGTGTCATTGTTCATGATGACATGTCCAATTTAAGGAAAAAGGGAGTGGGCGGCGGGAAATTAAGACACGAATTAAGAGTTGGATTGAGGGTAATCTACTGCCAAGAAAGCATTTTTGGCTCAAACTTGGGAGGGAACGACCAGATTTGAATTCAAAAGGTGCTATAAAACTCCAAGGGCTAGCCACAAGACAACACATGTTCATTTGAGATTTGAGAAATTACATAGAGCACAGAGTGTTGAGTGCCAAGCAAGATTTGAGCCACGAAGTTTGCAAACAACCACAGATAGCTCGAGCAAGATGACGACTACTAGGAGAGGTTTGGGCTATGTAGAAGAGACCACTGATGAAGCTACATTAAACCCCAGTGTGCATGATGTTCCCAGAGACACTGGGGTCATGCCGGAAATCCTAAAATCACCTCAGACACTGAGGCCCAAGAAAAATAAGTAGGAAGTGGGACCAGTCCGCATGTCCCCACATAATCTGTGGTTTGGTAAAATATCCATGGATGAAAAGGGCAAAGCTATCACCATTGAGATAAGTGATGACGAGGGGAACCTGCGGGCTCTCATAGATGAGATAAAAGTAGCAAAAGACATGGAAGAGGACATCCAACCAATGTGCACTACAGCGAAATTACCCGAGTACGTCCCTTTGCAGAAAGGGAGAGCTAAGGTACCCAAGGATTTTGATGCCGCTAAGAGTACACTCCAAACCTCGCTCCTCCCTGATGGAATTGTGTTTGAGGACTCGTCCTCAGGCCGCATGCCCACAATGAAGTTTGAATATTGGGACCTCATGGACAGTGAGAAGTTCCCACATTTAGAGACTAAGAACCTCTTGAAGAAGAGCATGGAGGGGTCAATCACAATGCTAGAGCCTCAGAAATGGCTATGCGGTGTGGAGAAGGCTAGACTACTCTACCTACTATGGATTTCAGACTTTCACTGTGCACCTTTCACAGTTTTCATCATCAAGAAGCTGCTTTTCCTGGTGCAGGATGGGTATTTATGGTTGGAGGAGCCTATTCCCATCATAGTGGATCTTATCCATAGGATTTCCTGGATCTCCCTGTAAGGGAAAGGACCCCATGGAGATAGCCGAAAAAAGAGGAGATTTGGTGCTCACAGAGGCCATGAAGAAGAAATACAAACTGGAAAAGAAGAGGAGGGGTTGCGTAATCAAAATCATTAAAGATAAAGGGGTGTGTGTAGCCACCCAATTCTTGGCCGAGAAAGTTATTGCGAAAATGTCATAGAGATGAGGTACCAGCGTCGGTAGTTGTGCTGGCAAAAAAATGCATGGAGTGGGTCCAATTCAACTTGGCCAAGTTCTTCTGCGAGGAGTTTTTAACTAACTGCAAAGAAGCCTAGAAGTAGGGTAATACCTTCCACTACGCATGGTCGGTATTGTCAATTTTGCTGATAGGAAGGGAACTGCCAGAGGATAGTCAGTTCCCTAATATTGAATAGGACTTACCAAAGGCCACCAAGTACACGTCACTATAGAATACAAAGGACACCACGCAGATCCACGAAACAAAGATCTTCTGGGTGTTCATGGAGGTAAACGTCCAGATGTGGATCAACAAGAGGCCGTGCTTGTCCCCACCAGTGTATAACAACCTGCGGAGCTTTGTAAATTTCAAGGCAGATATGCATAATGTGTATCAAGGCACGTAAAGATCCGACACAAAACTGGACCACGCTTCCCTTCATCGCTATTGATGATGCAATCTTCTTTGTGTTGGATTCATGGCCTCCCGAGTGGCGTGCCCTGAATCTGGCCAAGAAGGATAGAATAGTAGCAAAAAATTAGAAGGATGCACCCAAGTTGTGTGTCACGAAGTTGGCTGAGCAAAGGCACAATGAAAAAGCAGCCGTGGAGGTAAGGGCTGCCCACGAAGCAGCGAAGGTAGTTGCAAAATAGGCAAAGGCCACTAAAAAAGCAGCAGCAACATAGGCAACATCGACCACCATAATGTAGGAGGAAGTGGGCCAGATTGTTTCTACAGGACAAGGACCAGATATAGCAGAAGGTGCTGACCCGAGCACAACGTCCAACTAGATGAAATGACCACGCATCATGGAGAGATCAGGTCCATGAAAAAAGGTCAAGGCATATAAATTAGACTTCGAACCAATTACATTGACATGGTTCACAAGGTCACTAGGGAAGTGCTCCAGGAAGCCCTGACGGAGCAACAAATTGTGTTGGGGGCCATATGGGCACAACTGTAGGAACTTTAGGTGTGGCCCCCATAGGAAGGAACAGTAGCCGCCTACAGCATCGCAGGTACATCAATAGCAGAGCAGTTGCTGCGCGCAAAATTGGTCAACACCATAGTGTTGCTGGAAGGAGTGCTAATAGCGAAGAGCGAGGAGGACAGAGCCGCGGTGGGCAGGATCAAGGGACTTGGCCTAAATTTGGATGCCCTTCCACAGTATAGATTGTACCAGTTGCAGGATGGCATAACAGTAGAACTACACACCCAAGAAGGCCACGTGATCTAGGTATTGAGTGAGCAGAAGATCAACATCGAACAGATCAACGTGCTATGTGACGAGCTAGTGTCACAAAATCGTAGATTGCGCAAACAGTGGATGAAGCGTGTCAGCACATTCCAGAATTATCCATCATAGCAAACCTACCAACCGAGATGTGGATCCATTATCTGGCAAGTGCAGTTCAAAGCACGCTCAAGGAAACAACATGAGTGCAGCTAGAGCTAAACCTCCAGATTGTTGAGTTGCGGATGAAGGCGCAACCTTCCACTCCTTCGGAAATTAGAGAGCAGTGCGTTAGTTCAATTCAAATAGGATTGGAAGAAATTGGATGAGCAGTGTAGGATTGTACCACTATGCTAGATTAAGATTTTGACATCCTTACATACTTATAGGAGGATCCCAACATACAGCACCTAGAAACAAAGTTGCACGAACTGCGGGAATAGTATGACATTGTAAGGGGCACTGCACAGACAGTTGTCCTCACCCAACAACTAGACAAAATGTAGCAAGCAAGGGCACTGAAGGAATAGGTGGATGCTGCAAGACAGGAACAGGCACTTCTCAAAGCACGCATCCAACCTTGGATTGATGAGGGCTTCACCATTATGGCCGAGATTGAGGGCAAGCTCGCACAAATGTAGGAGATGTATGTGCTAAGGCAGATAGTGGATCCTCACAAAGAAGCTTCAGAGGAACGCATGCAACAAGTCCAACAAACTGCAGAATAGTGCGTTGCGGACCTCCAAGCAGTACGAGACTAGTTGGAGGGGCTTCGTGCCAAGATCATCATACCAGTAGAGTGACTCGGGACAAGTCACAATGATTGTGTTGGACACCTGTTGGGCATGGAACCCCCCCCATAGCATGTTTTGGGGCTCAAAGCCCATGTTTTTGTCAAAAATTTTGTAAGACTACATGAATTGCGGGCGCAGAGCACGAAGTCAAGGTTAAGTCATAGAGTTGTCTACCCTAAAGTAATGTAATGTAATGTAAAGTCATGTCGACCTACCCATGGTCCACGGACCATGGGATTGTATAAATAGAGAGAGGCTCTAAGTTGTAAAGATAGTTGATAGTGGAGTGAAGAATGAAGGAGTGGTTCGAGCTTAGAGTAGGATTCTAAGTGTAATCGGTCATAGTATTAGCAAGAGGCTTTGCATTTGAGTACGCAGAGGCCTAGTAAAGTCCATAGTTGAGTGCACAGGGCGTTGTTGAGTCTATAATCAAGGTTGAAGATTAATAAAGAGAAGTTGATTCTTATTTATGTGTATTTGTTGTACATTGTCTTCTTTATGTTTATATTAGTTTATGTACTACACGCATTGATATGATTGTTGAATATGTTGTAATAACCTTTAATCTTACACACACTAGTTAAGTAATTTGTTAATTAGCAAAGAACTTGGATATTATATGGGTCGCGCCCCGAGTAGGGCTACGTGGAAACAACAGCATAGATTGTGAAGGAATAACAAGTGTGTGTAGCGACGAGTCAGACATGAACCTCCATAAGCCCATCAGACATCCCCATGGTGTGGAAACTTGGTTCTAGCACCCTCCCATACTACATCGGGTGAGACCTCAGTTTGCGCTCCACGAACTGATGCCGAAAGGGCTAGTAGTACCAGGATTTGCTTGGCTAAATCACCTCTAAACCTGGGTCAGGCCCATACAAGGCGACAAGTGCATGTCGGTGCTTTAGTCAACCTAGCAATTGGTTTTATGGGATGTTGCAGGATCTATGGTAAATGGATTTTCCTCTAGTAAAGAGGGATTAAGCTCAGGTGGGGAGACATAGTCTTGAATTTGTAGTAGGATGTCCATTACATTCATGTAAATTTCATTCTTTAAAATAAAATATGCAAATCTAATTTAAGAAAAAAAAACAATTCCAATGATTTTCTATAATTCCCTAATGGGGGTGACTAATACCATGGCATCATCATTGCCGCATGGAATTAGTATGGCGAATGTGACTAGCCATACAATGACATTAATTAACTCCTCACATGAGTAAGTGTTTATTGCACCCCATCGCCTCCCATTAATCAATAGTCTAGGAAGGCGTGTCTATCATTTATTTCCTTTGCTTAAATCTTATTTCCTCTCTCTGAACTTCCTTCCTCCCACTTACTCTACATCTTGTCTGGAATTTTCCCTTTCTCACAATGGATTTTATTAGTAACTACTCCCTCCTTTCGAAATTCCTTGTTGAGGATCTCTACACATTCTTCATTTTACCATCATTGTTATCTACATGGGATCTAAACCAAAGCATTAAACCATTAGGCTTATTGGCTTTCTATGAGGGAATTAAAAGATTTTCCTTGCTACATCTCCTTTGTTAGAGAAATAAAGGGAAATACATATTATGATTGATTTTCTAACTTGGTAATTACTTGTGAGAGTTAATCTTCTGATTTTGTGATTTATTTTTCCTTCTTCATGAAGTAATTACATAATATTATTCTTCCAAGTTCACAAAGAAGAAAGAGACACAAAAATTTAGGCTTTTAAGCTAGGGAAAAACCATACAAGGGGGAAACCCAAAAATCCTCTTCTTATTGAATCAATTCAAAGTGAGATATCCAACCCAAGACCAAAGACTTCCTCAAGAGTTTCAAGGCAACCCTCCTCCTAGTCAAAGTAAAATGTAGTCAACCTTCTTCAAACTGATCAAGATGTAGTCAACCTTCTTTAAGTTTCAGTCCAACTACAATTTTAGCGATGTTTAAAAACTTCAGAGAACTTCAAATTTTTGGGTTTGTCACAGATTGCAGGAAATTTCAAATCCTCGATCTTGTTGTAGATTACATAAGACTCACAAGTGTGAAGGATAAGAGGTAGAAACTTGTTCTTCTTCTACTTGGAATCTTAGTTTGTTTGTCATGTCTTTGTTGCAGAGATAGATATTATTTTTGCTTACTTGTTTTTTTTTCAAATGAGCTTGAGTTGGTGTCTTTATATAGTTGTTTATGAGGTGCCAAATGACCACACAAGCCAACTTGACTAAGCGACGTTTGACCTAAACCTTTTAACTAATTTAGACAAAAAAAATAGAATTCTCTTCTTTTTCTTACAAAATGTCAAATATGACATGACTCATTTACAAATGTATTTGACTCTTTTTTACTTATAAAGCATGAAGAACATTCTTGATCAAGAATAAAACAAAAAATAAGCTCAATAATAATTTTTCTTTCATTATGAAGACTGACACTAGAAACATTTTTCTAACACTCCCTCTTAACTAGGGAGGTATTCATAATGACTCAATAGGTCTATCTCAAGTTGAAATATTCACATGAGGGATCCAAATTGAGAAGTACCATAGCCAGCATTGTCACATTACCAAGGCCTTGACATGTACAGTCTATGTCTCCATGAGATCATAGCACAATGCTAGGAGGCATTCCAAAGGACACCACGCCACCTTTCCAAGGCACATAATCCACCTAGGATATGTAGAGTATGTCCTCCATTTGACCATTATTTATCTAAGTCCATGTACTTGACTTAAGTTGTCAATCCTAATCCATCAAGTACATGACTTAAGAATTCCCATCCAAGATGCTTCTTCAATCCACCATTCAGCTCCTTATCCATTTCCATGTACTTGACATAGTTAATTTGTCACAGTACAGAACATAAGGAGAACCATGTGCCTAATCATTCTCCATCTCAACTTGAGAGGGTAAATTTATACTCAATCCCCCTCAAGGAAGTAGCCCTCTTATTACTGATTTTTCCCTACTACAAACTACTTAAACTAGGGGTCCCAAATTTCTTCTAACAGTTCATGATCCTACACTTTGTCCAATGTTGTTTCTTATACTGCATTTTGCACTCTACCCTTTCCTACACTACATATATTTCATCACATAGTCCTTAAACTAATTGATCATCATAGTACTAGGATAGCCAATACATTTTTCATTTAATCTTGAACACAATTTGGCCATCCTTTCCAAACTGCAGTTCTTCAATCAATGTCTATCAACATAAATAACTCTACCCTCTAGCATATGTAATTCTTCTCAACTATCTCTTCTCTTAGGGTATTCAAGATCATCCCTCTTACTTTTCACTTTGTTTCTCAAATAAACAATAATTGGTGCATCAGGTAACAACCCTCACATATGTAAATTATCTCTTAATTATAAATATCTTAGGTTTTCCCATCAGCCATTGACAGTCCAACAAAACATTATTCCTAGAATAGACCCTTCACTTGGAAACTTATTTACATAGAAAACCAGCAATGTGCAACCCTTGTCACAACCCTTGTCTATGTCGGTCAATAATTCAAACTCTAAATTTCGACCAACATAACAACCCTAAATTTCGACCAAAATAGACCCTTATCCCTGCACTATTATATGAAGCTACTCTGACCTCCTTCTCGACCTACTTTACCAGTAGACAAAACTTCATCCTAAGTTATAGAATTTGGTCCACTGCCTCTTACACAAAACAAAGATATATTGGCCTCCTTTAGGACTCTTCTTCAATGAACTTTTAGTTGTCATATATTTAGAGAAGTCTCCTCAACTTTGACTGCCCTAATCACATAGAAGGCTCCTAAACTTTTGGATTCCCTAATCACAAAGATGTCTTCCTCACCAACTCAGTTGCTTCAATGTTTAGACAAGTCCTTCTCAAGCATGGTTAGAGGATAAAAGAGAAATAATTTGAATCACTCTTCACTCCAACTATGCTTTTAGAGAGCTCGGTCTCCTGAGTTTGAAGACTTCTTTGTGATGTGATGTAATCTATGTTGTCCTACTAAACATGTTCTCCTCAAAAACATTCTATCTCCATATGATAGACAATTTATTAAGAAAGTAAACCAATATTGTGATCTTGATGCATGACACACCAATCTTTTTTCTTATAATATTTCAATAGTAAAGGTCTTTGATATCTTCCTTCTAATTCTAAAAGCTTCTTCATGTTCAACTGATAATGCTTCTAATATTTCCTTATGTTTGTTGTTTTTGGGGTTCTTAGACATTATGACTTGTAGTGCCCATATTCATAACAACCGAAGCACTGAATTTGGACATGTCTCTATTTGTTTTCTTCTTCTTGTCAGAATTATTCTTTGATTTAGTTGAATAGGCTTGAGAGGCTTCATTGACAAGTTGAGTATCATTTCTAGCCTTTATTTAGGTTTCTTATTTTTCACATTGAGCCAATGATTCTTCAAATGATGGATTTTATTTTCTAGCATAGATGCTACTTGCAAAAGCATCCCATCTTTAGGTAAGGCATTGATTGCCACGATAATTAATTTGGGATTAGATATTTTCTCATCAACTTCTTGACATTGATATTTGATTTTTTATAGCTTCATGAAATAAGAAGTTATAGTGTTGTTGGGTTTGTGTTATATTCTTTCCATGACTAGCCCCACTTGTTATATTAGGTGATCGTACCTACCGATGGGTTTGTGCATGGGTTTTGCACATGGTTTTGTGCATGATGGTTTTCTGCCCATGGTATCTTATAGCGCCAGTCAAGGAATGATGGTTATGTTGCAATCCAGGGTTAATGGATTGGGGTTTACGAATGTTTCAGCATGTATATATGTGTGTTGTAACATTGCAAGGAATATAATGAAAAATCAATATGGTAGTCCCAGTTTTGGGATCTAGGGGAAAATATTTGTGTATATGTTTTGCGTTTCTCACCATTGTATATTTTATTTTTTTTAAGAATTTGTTTGCAGGTAATTTCTATACAGGATTAAAACCTACAAGTGTCGTATTTGTTCATATTTGATTGATATAGTTAATTTATTGGGGCTCTTGTGACTTATTATATTGATGGCGTATAATTTCACCAAGGTATCATAGACTTCTTTAGATATAGATAATTTTTATACAAAAGTGATGAGGTGGTCTTTGATGGACTCAAAGAGAAATACTTGAGCCATTATTTCCCCTTTTTCATATTTTTCCATCTCTTGAGAATCCTTCGCATTTGGTACTAGAAATTTCCCTTGGACAAATTTTGTGGCATCATTTTCTCTAAGAACTAGGTTAATTCTCTTTATCAAATCCTTAAAGTTTGATGCTCCTCAAAGATTATTACTTTACTTGAACATAAATTCCATTGGATTAGATATATTGACTTGGAAGTGAGCTTCTACCAAAATACATCTGCAATTATGGTTGATAAAATGATGATCTTCTTATCTCTGCCTTGTAAGAGTGTCTCTTGTCCTTAGCTTTGATACCATGCTATAAAATCAAAGGGAAATGCAAATGATGATTGATTTTATTACTTGATAATTACTTGTGAGAGTTAATATTCTTCTTTTGTTATTTATTTTTCCTTCTTCATCAAGCAATTACACAATACTATTCTTCAAAGATCTCAATGAAGCAAGAGAAACATAAATTTATGCTTTCAAGCCATGGAAAAACCCCACAAGGGGGAAAACCTAATAATCCTCTTCTTATTGAATCAAGTCAAAATGAGATATCCAATCTAAGAAAAAGAGTTCCTCAATGGTTTCAAGTCATCCCTCCTCCAAGTCAAAGTCAAATGTAGTCAACCTTCTTCAAATTGATAAGATGTATTCAACCTTCGTCAAGATGTAGTCAACCTTATTCAAGTTTTAATTTAGTTACATAAGGTCAAATTTCAGCCCTATTTACAAACTTCAAAGAAATTCAAATTTTCAGTTCTATCACAGACTACAGGAAATTTCATATCCTTATCCTTGTTTCAGATTACAAGAGACTTGCACATGTGAATGATAAGAGGCAGAAACTCATTCTTCTTCTACTTGAAATCGCAATTTGTTTGTCTTGTCTTTATTGCAAAGATCAATCTTCTTTTTCCTTGTTTTTTTTTTCAAACGAGCTTAAGTTGGTGTCTTTATATAGTTTTCCATTAGCTGCCCAATGACCACAAATACCAGCTTGACTGAGAGAGGGTTGACTTGAACCTTTTCACTGATTTAGACAAACAATAAATTCTATTATTTTTCTTACAAAATGTCAAATTTGACATGACTCAATTACAAATGTATTTGACTCTCTTTTACTTCTAAAGCATGAAGAACATGCTCAATCAAGAATAGAATAAAAAATAAATTCAATAATATTTTTTCTTTCATGATGAAGACCGATATTGATTACATTTTTCCAACATCCTTCACCCATCGACAACTTGGTTCTTTTGCCTGATGCCAGTGTTCCTCCCTTTTGTTTCCATGATGCGACAATAAGCATGATGCAAACAAGTGTGGTGGTTTTGGCTCACTAGGTAGTGCAAGAGCTTGCTTTTGCACAAAGTCTTACGATAAGCTATGTCATCGTCAAACTCTTCTCAAAATGTAGTAGGAATTAGAAGTTGTAGATGATGGAGCTAGGCTTGAATGCTAGCATATTTCATACACCATTTTTTTGAAAGAATTTTCTGCTTGAGTTCCAAACACGGGGCACATGTGTGGTTGTGAGAATCAATATTTTGACACAACTAATTTGAATTGGCACCTAAAGGAATTGCTTGGTAAGGCCCTATTGGATTTTCATGTGGCTTGGCACATAATTTTGGTTGTGCTCAATATAATTCAACTCCAACCAACTCACATCAAAGGAAAACTTACTCGGATTAAGCTAGGCTTAGTTCCTAGCTCGTCCCCGATCTCTCAATCCAAGGCAACAAGCAAGCTTATTGAGGTGGAAACCATGCCTTCTCCATAGTTTACTGTTATGTTTTGTCTAAAAAAATTGTTGGCACTAGACTTTCTCTTCATAGAAATTGTCAGCTATGGATTAGCTCTTTTGAGCTTAGGTTCATATGCATAGGCTCTAATAACCTATATCTATTTTTTACTTTAAAATAAGGCTATGTGGTTTTCCTTAGGATAAAAAGAGTGGTAAATCCCTACCCATAAATTATGTATTCTTTTTTATTCTCAATAAAACTTAACTTACTAAAGTTAAATTTCTATAGACTCGTCTAATTTAAATAAAAGCTTATAGTAACAAACTTAACACATTCCATCTTTAAACCTACAACTAAATGGACCTCCATTTCCAAATTAAATGAAATGTGTATATGGTTGTAATGAAACCTAGAGTTAAAGGGATAACCATTACTAAACTATGAGAAGTTTTGTGACCACTTGTTCAATATGAATGTACTTAGGGTAGTAGTCAAAATTTAGGAAAATGTATTATATAATATTT
>APFE030711618.1:65383-92011 GCA_000404065.3 Pinus taeda
TAAATCATAAATAGGGTAATAATTAGTTAGGTTATTAAAAAACATATAATCCACTTATAGTATTTATAAGAATATCTCCATAAATAAAAAAACAAAAAAAACAAAAAACAACAAACAACACTCTTTCAAGTAATTTTTTATTATCAAGAAATTGGCTTTGATTCCTGAAAAGTTTGAAACCTCATATGAAAGGTTAGAAATGTGAATAAACCAAAATCCCATGTGATGTGTAAGGAAACAAATCATCAAACAAATTCTAGGTGCATAAGCCTCAAATTTGAAATCCTCAAATTTACTTTAAAATAACATAATTATAAATAATAATTAAATTTCTTGGATTCTAAATAACAATTAAATTGAATTTTTTATCCAATCGGCTTCACAACACAATAGGGGAAGTGTGGTTGTGGTGATGGTGATGTATTATAGCTAGATCCAAATCATCATATCCAATTGTATTGGTTCAGTGGGGATGGCTCTAATGCACGTGCATAAGTTAATTTTGTAGGATCTAAACACAATAGGGGAAGTGTGGTTGTGGTGATGGTGATGTATTATAGCTAGATCCAAATCATCATATCCAGTTGTATTGGTTCGGTGGGTATGGCTTTAACGCACGTGCATAAGTTAATTTTGTGGTATCTAATGTATTAGGCTAAAAAAACAAAAAAACAAAAAACAAATTTGAAATAGTTAAATATTTTTTGAAATGTTAAGGTCATCATAGATTGGATAAATGGCTTGGCTAACATACATGTATTCAATTTGGCGAATTGGATGATTCGCATAGAAAATTTGAAGAAGTATTTTGGAAACATATACTTTAGTCATACCTTTAGAGAACTCAACAAAGTTTTTGACTGTCTCCAGAAAGGGATGAGTTACGAGGTTGGGATATATTTTTTACCAAGTTCACACTAATGGTGACATGATGGAGGAGAACCCCTTTTAGATAGAATAACTATGTCCACTACTTTTGTTTCCTTTTTACCTTTCCTATTATAACATGTATTTTTTGCTTTATATAAGTATGATATTTATATACTTACTGGAGAAATTTTAGCACCCTGTAAAGGAATAAACTTTATCTTTAGTTTATGTTCATGTTGAAACTAGTCTCCTTGGACCTACCTTGTTTTGATGGTATATAGCTAAACACCGCAGTTGTTTAATTAATTAATGCATCAAACTTATTTATTGTAGATGTCTACCCATTAAAACAATATGATATATGTATAGGCTTTTTTCAGCTAATAAAAATCATCAATGTTGTTTTTCTCTAAAAAAAAATTAATAATTATAAGTATAATAAACCTTTACAATAAACTAACTATATATATATAAAAGAAGGCTAGACATCGTGGTTAGGAGATACCTTAATGATAGCGAAAGTTTCAACCTAAACTTAAGGTGCTGATTTTTTTCCTAATTACCAAGTCCCCAAGCAAAAATAAGAATAGAAAACTAAAGACCAAAACTCCATCCATTTTAGTTAACTGTTAAATCACTTCACTATGAAAATGATAGTGATAAGAGAACTCTCAGTGAAAATTTGCATGGTCTTATTTCCTTATCAGTGTAGTGCTTTTCCAATGGAGCCAAAAGATATTATTAAAAACCATCTAAACAATAAGGCTCAAAACCATATAACTTCACTCATTATCTTAGCAATGTTATCAATTATGTCGAAAGATTGTTATCAGTTCTGTCAAATTTAATTTAGTATTGAAGAACATCCAACTAATTCTGTAATCAATATATCATATGTTCATCTTAAAAAATATGAGAAATCTAAACGTAGACAAATAAATCCGATTTTCATGAAAAAATAGAAAGTTGAACCTAGCCAAAATTTTAAGCTTAATCTGTTCACATGTCAAAAACGTTATGCATAAAAATACCTCTCTCTCACAAATTTTACCTCATTTTAAATGAACCCAGATACTCAGAAATCTACGAGAGTTCTAGGTTGACCAAAAATTTCATTGATTGCTTTGCTACATTTCGAGGTTGCTTTGGTGCATTATGGGGAGTGACAGAATGATAAATCATATCAAGCTCTACTCCATCCCAATAAAATTTGTTAACGAGAAGATTATTTGTTCACCTATAGCTAAATATCTCCAGTGTTTCTTTCAAAAAATATGACAGTAGGAGTACTTGAATCGTGTTTTTTATAGTGAAAATTGATCACATGAAAAAACCATGTGGCATTCAAAATTTTGAAGTTTGATAGCTATAACTAGGATTTCCAAAAATTTCTACCAAATTTTATCAAAATCATGCCAAAATTTCCATTGTTTTCCGATGATTGGCATGATTTTTGATAAAAATTGGGACAAATTTTTAGAAATCTAGGTTACAACTGTCAAGATTCAAGATTTTAGGTACCCCGAGGGGTTTTTATTGTGTTGAATCCATTTATACCATTAAAAATAAGATTCAAGCACTCCTACTATTATATTTTTGGTATAAGAAAATGTTCGAATGCCCGAGATTTTTGGCCATGCAAATTTTGATGCTATGTCAATGCCATCTATGAAACCTGACTGTAATATCCCCAATTTTGATTTTCCACATTAAAGATGATTTTTGGAAGAGGAGGCAAATAAAACATTGGTACTTAGGAGGAAAAAGGGAAATTGTATCTCTAGGGGAATGTGGGGCCCACAAGAAAGAGAAATTTGGCCCAAGGAGGGAACTCTCACACTTGGAGGAGAGAGAAAGAGGAGGGCGTGAAAATTAGGAAAGAGAAAGAGTGGGGGGAACAAAGGGAGAAAATGAAGCCAACAATTATAAATAAGGATAAGAGGCCTTCATTTGAATATTCTGGCAATTTAACTTCTAAACACAAGTTTTCTTGAGTTATTTAGCCAAGTCAACTGGTGTTGTTTAGCATGAGGGATTCCCAAGTGGGAATTCAACCTCTACCTTCGGTGAACTCCGAGTGTCACCCTATGAGAGTAGATAGAAGTCTATATTAGAAATTCTAAAGGAGATACATTACAGATCATTTCCAACTGGTTCTTATTTTCCTTAGACGTAGAAGTTTTTCACAACACCTAATTGAGATCAGTTATAGATTGCTAGAGTTCTGAAGGTTTTGCAGGAGTATCTCCCACACTCTATCAAAGATTTTGTAGCAAAATTTGAGGGCTATGAGGCAAAAAATTTGTGGTGCCATTTCTTTCACTTTGAATATTGTGAAGGGTTTTCTGGCTTAGCCAGTGCAAGGGAATAAGGGAGAAGAATTTGTGAAGAGATAAGGGTTGGAGATAGGAGGTATTTTTCAGTGGATAATTAGCGAAAGATGGGAGACTTTTTCATGATATATTTTGGGGCATAATTCTATAAATCAAAATTGTGGGGTGTTTTCTAGGCAGATTGAGCAAGGCAATTTGCACTTGTTAGGGGTCACTAGGGGTTGGTGGATTTAGCCCAAACCCTTTCTGGGTTTTTGTGGATTTCGTGAGAGGAGTATGGGGTTCATTTCATAGAATTTTCTAGGCTTTTTTTTTGAAATAAATTAGTGTTCGAGTCAGTAGCTAGTAGTAGAAATTACTAAAGAATGATGTAGTTCATTGTGGAATCATTTCTACCACTTAGGTCCATGCTCTATTTATGGGTTTTGTTGGAAATGGTGTGGAGAGCCTACATTTAATTTTGCAGAATCTTTGGAGTAGATTTGAGGGTTGATATCTCAGTGCACCTATAGCAACAATGACAATAATTTTTTGGGTCAGCGCAAAGGCTTTTGGTGGAGTCATTCCAACACTTCAATTTCACAATTCCAACCTAGGTTTTTCCTATCTTGTTGTAGCAAGCTCAGGTTCCTCTTTCCATACCCATTTATACTTCATTTTTCTCATAAATAAATAAAATGGCTGAGATTTTTTATTCATTTCCTCCTATGTTTTGATTTTCTATGTATGTCTTGAATTTCCTAATTGTTGTTATAGTGCATGTTTCTGTCATTGACTTAATATTTACATTAGGAATATTACAATGCTATCAAAGCATGATCTTGGCAAATTGTGGGGTAGCCAGCAAGATCATGGAATATTTGGGCAGGTATGTACAACAAAAATTTAAACCATAGAAAAACCATGGCTCAAGGGAGATTTAGTATGTAGTAATTTTGGGGTGGAATCCACTGGAATGGTGAGAGGTTGGCTCAATTGAGGAGGGTGATGTACCAGATCCATCCTCACCTTTACAGCAGAGACACCAGAGGTGTGTAGGTCGTGGGGTTGAAACTATCTACACCATGTGGGGAAAGTCACAGAATCAGGGCACCATATCTCCTCAAAAGGAGAAGACAAGATAGGGGCAGTTAGAGGGTAAGACCAAGGGTTGCTTTTGTTGGTGGATACCTAGCTTTAAATATCAGGAGCCTGAGGAGGAGGTTTAGCATGAGGTTAAGGGCACAAAGGGTTGTGAGGAGCACATATATATACCTAGTGTGACATAGGAGTCACTCTTGTTGGAGATTCCTTTCATAGTTCCAGTGGACACCTTGGGGAATTGAATAGAGCATACACCCATAGGGACAATCATTGACAATATGCCAAGAGACACAAAGGTTTCCACCATTTATGAGGTGCCATCAATCATTGAGGTATAAATTAATGAGGTGTTTAGGGAAGTGTCTGATTTTTTAGGTGATAACAACAAACAACATATTGATGAGGTGGTACGAGACATATCCCCATTTGATGAGGTTCTAGGAGGCACAGAGGTGTCCATGTAACACCC
Source organism: Pinus taeda (assembly GCA_000404065.3). Taxonomy (NCBI): domain Eukaryota; kingdom Viridiplantae; phylum Streptophyta; class Pinopsida; order Pinales; family Pinaceae; genus Pinus; species Pinus taeda. Next base: position 70,139 of record APFE030711618.1, read on the forward strand.
TCCTCCCACATTTACCCAAGTCAATTGGTTTGTTGGGGTAAACATGTGACAAGAGGCTACTATGATCTGATTCAACTCCCTGTGTATAGTTAAGGAAGTGGAATTGGAAAAACAAAACCAAACTAACCTTCCACACATGCTATAGAACCTACAAGAGCCAACCAATATTTCCAGGTAACCAACTCCTGAGAAAATTTATAATTTTAATGACCTAGAGCCTCAATCTCTCCCATGACATGGGCATGCATGCGACTAGGACCCTCAATTCAATCTTACGGTAAGGGAATGCAACCGATTGGGGTATTTTTCAGCTATTTTAGAGCCAACGACCCCATATTCTATGCCACTTTTTCAAGGCTAGGTCTTAGGCCACTACCCAGAACTTCATGGAAATTCAAGAAATGAAAAGTAACATTGAAAAAATTATACTCAAGAAAATACTTGAAATAATAATTGACTGGACCCCTACTAGCCATGACAAGAATTGTGTCAAACATGTCACAAATATGCATTCTAGAGGTCATAACAACATACATGAGCATATGGGTCCCATACTTATCTGAGAATCGCTAAGAAGCATTGATGCTTTATCATATTAGTTCCATTATCATCTATTAGGTAATATATTCATTGTTCATTCATTTACAAATCAAAACATGATGAGAGCCATATATCATAATTGTCATAAAACATACTCATAACCAGCATATAATCAACAGAAATTACGAGGATACAATATCCATAAAATCCAAATATAACAAGTACATTTACACATGAAATACCAAGGGAAAGAAACTCTTATTAATGAATGCAAAAGCCAACCAGGTTTGGGACTTCCAAAACCCACCCAACCATAGATTGGTTGAACCAAATCTTTCTTTTAGCCAATCACTCTCATGTCATATTCCATGTGGGACTCATAACCAAAATCAACCAGAGCTTCCTGAGGCTAAACCACCTGACCCTCAACAATAGAACTAGGCTTTACCACAATCCACACTAGATCACTAGGCCCTAAACATGCATGGATGCCACTGAATTTCTCCACCTACATCGTGAGGAATTTTATTGTCTCCCAGTCCCTAGGATTTACCGCAATTCACAATTCGATTCAGGGATCACTAGGTTATAATCGAGACTCCACCCTCCAAGATTTACCATATATCCTACTATTCACCAACCAAGGATTCCTAGGTATGATTGACGACACCCACCTCTAGATTTATCGTATATCCCTCCATTCATCAGTCAAGGATTCCAAGGCCCACTGAGGCAACAAAAAATCCAGTTTTATGAAAACCCACAATTTGGTTCAAGGGTTACTAGGCCAAGGCTTTAGCACAATCCACAGTCTAGTTCAGAGATCACTAGGCCATGTGTTCTTTGTTTTATATATCCAACTCACTTAGTTTCAAATCCATCCAACAATCCAACTCAACCAAAACATAAGAACCCCATCACACCAAGACTATCCGGAAATGGAAAGGCAAGGCTGAAGAACACTATCACACCTAAAAAAACCCATGTCAATGACAACAAGAGAACCAAGAACACATATGCATACCCATGCATGTCGGAACTAGCAAGGAAATTGTACACTCGATACCTACAAATAATCTTGTTGTAGGTGCTTTATCTTTCTCTTCCTTACTTGATATTTACTTCCCTTTTTCTTCTTTTCTTTCCTTGATCCAAGGCTGAAGTGCTCCAGCAAAAATCTGAGTTTCTAAGAGTATGAGAGAGAGAGAGAGAGAGAGAATAGAGAGAGATCCAAAATTGAACTAACAAAATTCTCACTGACAGAAATCCATGAATTGATCCTCATAAACCTTTTTATTAATGAAGCCTTTGTTTTCTTCATTTTCCATTATTTTCCTTAATTTTCCTCCTCACATGCAACTTGTGACCTTCCACCTTCCTTTTCTCCTAATTTCCTTTATTTTCATAAATACTATGCCAATTAATTTCTCATGCCTTTCCAAATCATTTTCCTTCGCCTTTGTCATTTTCTTTAGCCATAATAAACTAAATGAACACCTGCACTAGGAATGTTTTTCCCACCATTCAGCTTGGAGTAAGTGTCCCATGACCGTCATTAATGTTTTTCCCTTATTAGCTTTTATTAGATGGAATTTTCACTAGGGCTGTTATAGAACCCTCCCCCTTGGGGGAACAACGTCCTCCGTGTTCAATGACACCTACAACCAGCAAGACCACTAAAAAGAAAAACATATTGCCCATGGAGATTTATTACACAACTCATTGCAGTATTTAGGACGATCACTGTTGAAACATGACAAACATATTGTTTACTGGAGTTTTATAGCATTATGGTATTTACAATAACCACATATACTTATACACATATTTTCTAAACTATCAGATAAAATGATATGATTCCTTCATCCATGATAAGGGAATCTAGAGGCTTACACCCTCACCCTCAAAAGTAGTACCAGGATTCACCTCCTTCTGAGGAAGCCTAGAATCCACAATCAAAGTCAAAATTGCATCCAATATTCAGCACTACAATCCTACACCACTTCTCCTCTCAGTGAATAGTTATCAGCTCATTGTTCCAAGGCACACTCCCAATATGCATCTGATTCCATCTGAAAATGATAATGACCAAAACAAATCCATCCTCGGCCTTCCCTTCTTTTCTACACAGTCCCTCAGGCAATCCGTTCAACCCTTTCTGTGTAGTCACTCACCTTCCAGGTTCCCTGACATCCCTTTTCCCGGGAAACCCATCCCTTGGCAAGGCTTCCTCACATCAGAAGGTCTAACAACCAAGGCATATACCTACCTCAAAACCATCATACCAGTCATAGCATGCTTATGGAAATAAATGGACACTATTCGGCACCAGTGTCGTACAATGGCTTTGCTCCTAAATTGCTTTACCTACATAATGTTGCTTGTTCTAATTTCTTTTTTTGTTGCTACTAATTCTTGTAGTAAGTTTCAACCACCCAAACTGGGCATGCTCATGTTTTATTGCACCAAGCACATAATTTTCTTCAGATTTAAAATAAATTCAAATGAATTCAAACATATCTCATTAGTAGCTCATAAATAAGGTACACTTGCAATTTTGTTTAGCTCTTGTCACAACAAGTCAAACTTATTGTTGGATCAAATCATCCTGTATAAACACATCACATCCACTTAGCTCAAAACACAACCATCATAGATCAAAATCACGAATCCCATGTAATCATTATAAATCATAATCATAGATCACATGTAACCATCATAAATCATAATCGTAGATCATATGTATAAGAAAACTGAAATAAAATATTGATACTTATCCTTTAATCAATCTTTACTTATTCCTTTGTTCTTTATGTACACACACCGGATTGGTTGCCACACCTGGCTAGCACCAAGTGCCTTTGCTTCTCTTCAATCATGTATACATACACATAGTGTACATCACAACACGTACATCCAAACACATAGTACAACACCACACAATAAATACACCCACACTTGGCACACAACATAACACGTACACCTACATAGAGCATATGGCACCACATGATACATACACCTACACCTAATGTATGAAACAACACATACGTTTATACCTAATGTACAACCCCACACAATACATGTACCTACACTTCATGTACAATATTGGCATTAGGATGCATGTGTTGTCCTTGATGGCAACTCACTTGTAACAAAACAAGTATATAGTAACTAGATGAATCCACATGTCAGTTCAAAGGTGATAGAGTGATGGAACGCAATAACATAATGATGGGACAAAAGTTTATAGATTAGAATCAAAAGTTTGATAAAGGTGAATATTTGAATATCTATACATGGGTTCATCAAGGCCAAGTCACATATACATGGAGGTACAAAGAACCAAAGTCGCGTACATGTTGGCGCACTAATTTAAGAATACCAAAGGTCCTTACCATGGTATAGCCCATAATACTGAGTGTAGTAACGGTTACTTGATCCCATCCAATATTACCACCGGCACTAGTGTAGTTTTGACTCATGGTATTGGCTAAGGCTCTAGCTATATAATGAGGCGAATATCAAAGTGCTAAGTGTGCATGTGAAATGGTTTTTTATAAATACTTCAATTTGAAGTATGTTTGCATTGTAAAGGCCATAATTGACACATAGATCTGAAATAATTATGCACTAATGAATATAATGGTGGATCAATATCATGAGAACTGAAATGACTTTCCATTGTATGATCTGCTCATGGATTGACTAGATATAAGTATTGACACATGTTTTTATCTCTGAATATTATGATTTGGGTCTTTCTGAAGTTCTAAAGATTTGCACAATTTTAGGTCAAAATTTGTAGATCTATACACGGGTTGGTCTCGGTTAACTCACGTATACACGTGGGTTCGTTTCTTCAAAGTCATGTACATAAAGGAAGGGTTTTTGTTCATAAATTACTGATCAACCTGATTAGTGATGTTGTATCTCTATTTTCTATTAATGTTGTCCTCATGTTGATCTGGGTTGAGTGATAATGTTTGAAGTAGAACTGATTGAATGATGAAGTTGAATTTGGTTACATGTTGATTGGTTGAAAATATTATTGATGCTACTAACTGTATGAGGATTCTATAAGATAACAGAATATTTCAGAGTAACTCTAGTCAACTTTGTGTCTAATTTTGAATTACAAGTTTTTATTATATTGAGATCTGTACACAAGTTGCTCTATAGAAAAGTGCGTATACAGACAGATTTCCTTAACTCAAGTAGTGTATACATGTTGGCATATGAAAGATCAATGTTGCAGTTGATTATGTTTGTTGATGCAATATTCTGAGTTCAATTCTGTGTTCTGGTTACAGTGATCTCACTGTTATATTTGAATTAAGTTGGTGCTTGCTTCAGTTGATCTACAAGTTGTGATGTATTAAATGAGGTGGACCTAGTGTGAAAATTTATGAAATGTGGTCCACAAATATTGATGAGGGTTGGAGCCTTCAATGAGGAAGTTGAAGCTTCCTACCAGTAGTAGTTTGTAATCAAATCGGGGGGTTGGAGTTCCCTTCCAGTAGGAGCTAGAGAATGAGTGAAGGTTGTAGCCTTCATCAGGTGGGCATCTGCGTACTGGCATGATTCTGCAGTGGTACAAGAATGTAAGAAGTTTTTGATATTAATAATTTTGAATACTAAGACGACAACAATGGTGGTTTTCTCCCACATTGGGTTTCCACCTTAAATCCTGGTGTTCATGTGTGTTTCTTATGTGTGATACTTTATTCTATTTTTACTCCACCTGCTTACTACTTATCAAATGCTTGATAAATCTCTTACATTCTAGTTTAAGTTTAACATATAAAGAATTAGTTGTTTTACAAGTTTACTAAGCATATACTAGTTTCTTTTATAACAGTCACGTACATTCATGAGTTGGATTCTATAAAGTCACGTAGATATTTCAAAAAAAAAATTATTATTGTGAGATTTTAAAATACTAATTCACCCCCCCCCCCCCCCCTCTCGGTATTTTTCCCAACAACTGGTATCAGAGCAGGTCCTTCAAAAGAAGCTTGATCAGTTGAAGGAATATCTCCGAAGATGAGAAATCAATATGGAATGACATCTATCAGATCACCACTCTTCAACGGAAATAATTTAATACAATGGAAGACAAGAACCATATCCTATCTTCTGTCCCTTAGAGTAGATGTTTGGGCAATTGTAGAAGGAGGTTACCAATATCCAACCGCAGTTCCCACAGATGCAGCAGAAAAGAAGACATATGAAACCAATGCCAAAGTTGTCAATTGATTATTGGGAAATTTGACAAAATCATAATTTGTCAAATTTATGCAATTAAACACAACAAAATAAATATGGGACATAATCATTCAAATTTATGTAGGTGATACCAAGGTAAAAAGTGTTAAACTCCAAACTCTAAAAATTCAATATGAAACTCTCAGAATGCATAATGATGAAAGTATTGCTTGTTTCTTTCTACGTATAGATGAGATTGTAAATCGCATGAAAAATATGGGTGAAGAAATAAAAGACACCACTTTCGTAGACAAAATCTTAAGATATCTAACTCTGAAATTCTAGTTAAAAGTGTCTTCCATTGAAGAGAAGTAGGATCTACATACTTATCATTGTTCAACTTCATGGGATCTTGATTTCATTTGAAATGAGTAAAGAAGGTCCCTCAGAATTCAGAGAAGCCGCATTTAAAGCACCTAAAAAAGGAAAATAAAAGGAAGAAAACAAGGAATCAGGATATATATCAAAAGAATATGAGGTGAACTTTGTAAAGAAACTTCAATTGGGCACGAGAAGGTTCAAAGGTAAGCCTCCATTCAAATGTTTTTCTTGTGGTAGAGTTGGTCATTATGCTACTAAATGTCCTCATAAAGACAACCATGACAAAGGGAAAGATACTACAAAAGGTAATAGGAGACGATTTGACGATAGAAGAAGTTATTATACTCATGAAGATAGTGATGTCTTGTCAAATAGTGAAGAAGGAGAATTTGATCAAGATATTAAATTACTCATGGATTTTGAGAAAAATACTAATGAGTCTAATGATAAATTTATGGATGCTTTAGAGGAAAAAAATTGTTTTGAAAAAATTAATCAATTCAAAATTTTCTTGGAAGAAAACAAAGTTGTCATAGATACATTGAAGCATCAACTCATAGAAAAGGAAAAGCATACTAAGAAGTTAGAATGTGAAGTAGTAAGTCTAAGGAAGGAACTTGAGAAAACAAAAACTCTAAATCTTAGATTTGCTAAAGGACCTGAAACCTTAGATGAAATTATCAAGGTACAATGCTCTCCTCTTATGAATATAGGACTTGGATACATTGGAGAAACATCTCAAACAAAAAAGTCTTCAACCACCACTGGAAGTGTTATGAAACCAGCTCACAAAAGATAGAAAAGATAGATCAACACCTTAGAATTTAGCCTCTTCAAGGGGGAAACCTCCTTTACATTACACAAATGAAAAATTCTTGGATGATACAATACAAGGCTTTCTATATTATGATTCTAGGGTAATCATATATTCAGGCAACTACATAATATGTAAGGGAAAATAATAATAATATGGCTTCTATGGAGTGGCTAATAACAATATGGGGCTTACCTGGGTCCAACAATAATAAGGGGGTTGTAATAATAATAATAAGGGGTTACACTAGTAGTATAGGGACCTAACATGCCCCTCTCCTTCAAAAAGTGTTGTCCTCAACGCTTTTGTAGTTCTTGATGCTTCTGTATAAATACTTGTCCTCCCATGTGGAATCTTTAGAGGGTAAGTTCTTCCACTTGATGAGATACTCTTAAATTTATTGATTTCGTAGTTGTTGGTTTCTTGTTTCTGGGGCTGCTCCAGGTTCCAATATTATTTTTCGTTCCTCGTCAAGTTCTGACAATATTGTTTCAACTGGGATCTTCTGCAACTTTTGAATGATTGGCCACACTTCTTCATCCTTCCTCCATTCATCCGTTCCTTTCATTTATCCAATCTGATTGGATAATACAATAGCCACAATAAGCTACACATCCTATCCCTTATTGGGAAGTGTATTTGCAACAAAAATTTTCTTCCCTTTTTTGTAGATGATTTCAAAGTAATAACCCAAGATATTTGTGACCCATTTTTTCTATTCTTCTAAATATAATATTTGTTCTAAAAAGTATTTAAGGCTATCATGATTCATTTTTATCTTAAGTGTCTTCCCATTAGGTAAGGTCAACATTTCTTAAATGCATGTAGTATTTCAAACATTTCCTTCTCATAAATAGCTTGCTTGAGATGTAGCCATAAAAATACCCATTCACCTACATCAAAACTTATTTCACTGTGATGTTGATATGCCTATTGTTTCATTCGATTCTGCACCAATGTGGCGTTATCCTTTAAAAGTTGGAGAACTTGTTGTTGAGGCTTGATGTGATCTTTCATTGCTTCAATCTTTTTCTTCTTGATATGTCCTTCTACCTTGATAGTTTTAGGAGTGGTAATTTATTCTAGTGCATTATGAGATATGGTCATATTCATTTCTTAATGCTCGATGTAATCTTTCACTTCTTGAAAATTTATCTTCTTGATATGTCCTTCTGTCTTGGTAGTTTGAGGAGTGGTAATTCTAGCCATTGCATTACAAGATATGGTCAGATTCTTTTCTTCTTTCTTGATGTGGTCTTTCACTTCTTGAACCTTTTTCTTCTTGATATGTCATGTTATCTTAAGAATTTGAGGAGTAGTAATTCTTTCTAATGCTTTACAAGATAAGGTTGGATTCATTTCCTCTTTCTCTCGGGTTGGTTTCTGGTGTATATACTCTTCTTTTGACATTTCTTGATCCTTCTCTTCCCCCTCTCCACAATCAATATAAAATAATTTCTTCTCAGCACACTTATGACCTTTAAAGTATTTGTCATCACAATTGTAACAAAGCCCTTTTTCTCTTTTTTCTTCCAATTGTTATGGTGTAACCCTTGTAGGTTGTGGAAGGCTAGGAGAAACAACACTTCCATCTTTATAGTTGTGAGGGGTAGACTTCCTTGTTGCCATAATTTTTCTTTCCACTTTGTAACAAAGCCCTTCTGCTCTTTTTTCTTCCAATTGTTGTGATGTTGCTCTAAAGAAGGTGTTGCTCTTTGTATCCTCAGATTGTTCTATAATTTCCTCCATGAAAATTGACCAGGTAACAAGTGGTTTACGAGAACAAAGCCCTTTAAACCATAAAAATCAACCTTGTTCTAAATATGAAGATGCAATAGATATGTTTTGTAACAGTGGTACACCATGTAGATCAAAATATTTCTCCATCTATAGCATCCAGTTTACTAGATCCTTACCATCAAACTTCCTCATCTCGATTTTTCTTGATTTTAGGAGCTCGATCTTGAAACGACTGTAACTTTGTAATTTCAGATCTCCAAGTTTTGAAATTTCTTCTTGTGGTAGCTCTCTGAGTTCTCTTTCTAACCCCATAAGTCTTATCAGAATTTGATTATCCAAGGAAGAGTTATGCCAAAGCTCCCATGATCACCTGTTTCTAGACTAGTTCAGTAGAGTGAACTTGTACAATGTACCGCATCTCACTGTTTCAACCTTGGTACCTGAAACTAATATACAGAAAACTACAGGAAGTTCTCTTTCTGAAAGTTCTGGCGAAATTTCAATTTGATTCTCAGAGCAAAAGTTATGACGATTTTCCCCCAGTCACCTGTTTGGAATGTAACTCGGGAGTCTACCAAACCTCTAACTTCCTTAGATCATATCTACGAAAATATAGCGAGACAAGATCTAAAGTTTGGACCCAAGGTTTAGATCGATTTCTTATCAAATGGGTTTTTTGCTTCACTTTTGAAATGTCACCGAAAAAATCTATAGTGAAAATTCCACGATGACCTATTTTAGATGAACTTTTGGAGCTTGCAAAAACCCTAAATTATTCAAATCATATATCTGAAAATATAGTGATACAACCTCTGAAATTCAGACTCGAGGTTCAGAGAGATTTTGTCCAAAATGGTTTTTTTTTTTTTTATCTTCTGAAACGTCGCAGAAAAAAATTTATAGTGAAAATGCCATGATGACCTGTTTGGAGCAGCGAAACCCTAGAATCCAAAGCTCTTATATCAAAGTTAGGAAACCAGCTCAGAAAAAGATAGAAAATATAGATCAACGCCTTAGAATTCAGCCTCTTCGAGGGGGAAACATCCTTTACATTAGACAAATGAATAATTCTTCGATGATACAAATGACAAGACCTCCTTTCTATATATAGGAGTCTAATGGGTCATAATATAATCAAAACCGACATAACAATAATAATGTAAGGGTACAATAATAACAATAGTGAGCTTCTATGGGGAAAAATAATAACAATATTGGGACAACATGGCACAAAAATATAATAAGGGGGTTGTACTATTAACAATAAGGGGTTACACTAGTAGTATAGGGACCTAACAGGAAGTTATCTAAATGTAACAAAAACTAGTCAGCAAAACTTTAGTCCTCAGTAAAAGAATAGAAGAATTACATAGGTAAATCATGTTCACTCTAATCCAAGGATGAACAAAAACAGAAGAACCAGTCAAAAGGTAGACAATACCAGAAGATTCTATGATCACATAAATTTCTTCTTTAATATAAAATGTTTCTCATGTCATAATTTTGGTCATAAGGCTACTCAATGTGTTGCATACAAAACCATCATGGCTAGAGAAACAAGAAAACAAAGGAATGGGATAGGAGTCGATAAGAACACTTATAATACTTCTCACCTCCTAAAGATGAAATTGAATGCTCATTTTGCAATAACTTTGGACCTGAAGAATTTGAATGCAGGAGCAAATTACAGCCAACATCTCAAAAACAGAAAATATAAACAAATTCTAAGGTATGGAAAAGGAAGGAGTTATTAAACTTATGTGGCATAGCATTGTTTGTAGAAGGACAAGAAAATCAATGGTACATTGATAGTGGATGCTGAAAACACATGACATGATAAAGATAAACTTATTTCATACAATTCTTTAGAGAAAGAAAAGAATCTCACCTTTGGAAGTGACTCACCTACTGTCATTAAGGGTAAGGGTTCTATTTTTCTTAAAGGAAAGGTTAAAGTTGGTAATCTTATGTATGTTGATGGATTAAAGCATAATGTGTTGAGTGTTAGCCAAATGTGTGACCAAGGAAATGAGGTGGTATTTTGATCAAAATAATGTGTGGTTCGTGATCTTGACATAGGAAAGACCATAATAAAAGGAACAAGAACCACAAGAGATTTATATATATTGAAAGGTGGCCAATAACAATGTTACCTAGGCAAGGCAAAGGAAAATTGGTTATGCACAGAAGGTTGGGACATCTAAGCTTCTCTCAAATAAGCAAATCAAGCAGGCTCAAAGTTGCTTGTGATCTACCCAACATCACCCTACCAGAAAGTTTCATATGTAAGTCATGTCAATTCAGTAAGCAAACCAAAGTTCAATTCAATGCCAAAGAAGGATCAGCAAGTAAGTCTCTTGAACTTATGCATACTGATTTGTGTGGACTAGTAAGGAAAAAGTCACCTCCTGGAGAACAGTACTATATCTTATTCATTGATGAATTTTCTAGAATGTGTTGGATCGGTTTATTGAAATACAAAGATGAAGCATTTTGTAAATTTAAAGTCTTCAAAGCATTAGTTGAAAATGAATTAGATCTAAAAATAAAATGTCTCAGATCTGACCGAGGAGGAGAATACATATCAAATGAATTCTTTGATTTCTATGAACAACATGGCATAAAAAGACCTTTTTTTGTAGCTAAAACTCCTCAACAAAATGGTGTGCCAGAAAAAATGAGTAGAATTGTTCAACAAATGGCTCATTCTATGATTGATGAGTGTGGAACTCCTAACCCCTTCTAGGGTGAAGCTACACATACTATAGTAAATATTCTCAACAAGGCTCATGTTCATGTGAATAGTGATAAAAATCTGAATGAACTTTGGTATCATAAGCCTCCCACTATAAGCCATTTTAGATTTTTGGAAGCAAATGTTCATAAAAAATAATGGAGAAAAACTTGGCAAGTTTGAAGCTAGTGCAGATCAAGGAATAATTCTTGGCTACTCATCTAAAAGAAAAGGATACAAATGTTACAATAAGAGACTTTGGAAAATTATTGAATGCATTGATGTTGTGATTCATGAAGCATGCATAGGTCCCAAAAAGGTAACATCAACAAAATGGACGATGATGATGAATGATTTCCCACATCAAATCACAATGATATAGAAGATGAAGCTAATGAAGCAACAAAAGAAGAAAAATCAGACAAAGAAAAGGATCCATCCAAGTATGTTCAAAAGAATCATCCAGAAACTCAAATTCTAGGAGAAAAGGAATCTAGGGTACAAACAAGAGGAATCCTTGTAGGATCTCCTAGTTATCTAGATTATTATCCACCATTGAACAACAAAATGTAAATAAAGCAAGTAAAGATGAATATTGGGTTAAGGCCATGAATCAAGAACTTGATCAAATTGAAAAGAATGATACTTGGGAATTGGTTCCAAGGCCTACTGATAAAAATGTTATTAGGACAAAATGTATATTAAAAAATAAGTTGAATGAAAATGGAGAGGTGATTAGAAACATAGCTAGACTTGTTTGTAAATGTTATGCTCAACACAAAGGTATAGACTTTGAAGAAACAATTGCATTAGTAGCCATACTTGAAGCCATAAGAATTTTTCTTGAATTTTCAAAGTTTATCAAATGGATGTAAAATCTTCTTTCCTTAATGGAGATCTAGAAGAAGAAGTATATATTCAACAACTAGAAGGATTCGTTTTGGGGAATTATGAAAACCTTGTATACAAACTAAATTTTTTTTTATATGTTCTAAAACAAGATCCGCGAGCACGATATTATCGTCTTGACAAATATCCTCAATAACAAGGTTTCACAAAAGGATCCATAGACAACAACTTGTACACAAACTTTGAGGATAATGAACTGCTAATTATTGTTGTTTATGTTGATGATATCATCTTTGGCAGTAATGAATAATCTATGAGTCAAAAATTTACTTATGTTAAGCAACAAGAATTTGAAATGTCTTTACTTGGGGAACTAATCTATTTTCTTGGTCTACAAGTGCAACAAGCATGAGATGGCATCTTCCTCTCATAAAGAAATATCTCAAGTAGATTCTCAAGATGTATGGGATGGAAGATTGCAAACATGTATGTACTTCCATGGTGACAAGATGTAGCCTCAGTTCTAATGATGATTCTCCCACTGTAAACAAACCAGAATATGGGTCTATGATTAGAAGTCTTCTTTATCTAACAGGTACAAGACCAGATATCATGCATGCAGTTGGGATTTTTGGACGTTTCCAATCGAATCCAAAGGAATCACATCTTCAGGCAACAAAGATAATATTAAAATATCTCCAAGAAACCCAAGACTTTTCTCTATGGTATCCTAAAGATGGAGATCTTACCCTTCATGCATACACAGATGCAGATTGGGTTGGAAATGTTGATAACTGGAAAAGCACTGGTGAAGGTGCATTTTACATGGGGCCCCAATTAGTATCTTGGTTTAACAAGAAACAAAGTTTCATTGCCTTATCTATAGCATAAGAAGAATATGTGGTTGTTGCATCTCATTGCACACAACTTCTATGGATGATGCAAACGTTACAAGATATACAAATCAAATTCTCCCCACCCATCTCCATCCTATGTGATAATACAAGTGCTATTAGTATTTTGAAAAATCTTGTTATGCACTCCGAGACCAATCATATTCCAATTAAGTATCACTTTCTACGAGAGTAAGTGCTTGAGAAATAGGTTAAATTTGAGTATGTTCTCTCCAAAGAATAATTTGCTAGTATATTTACTAAACCTCTTCCTAGAGAAGCATTTGAATATCTTAAACAAAAATTGGGAGTTTCTTGTGCCTGATTTTGTTGTTAATCTAGTATGCTCAATCTACAGGTAAAAATTTAGAAGGTTTCTTTTTGTATGCAGGTTTCATGAAGTATAGTCATGTATATACGTGAATTTCTTTGTAGACAGTCACACATGTTTTTCTCTGATAGAAAAATAGTGGGACAGACTCAAGATCAGCCTCTGACATGTTAATGACAAATATGATTTGGTTTTTCTTGGAGAATATAATACATTATTTCCATTATGGTTGCTGAATTATGCTACTATTAAGATCTTTTGGTCTGAGTTATTAATGTCATTTGATGTAAAGGTCATGTGGAGACCTATGATGTAATAATTGTCATATTCAGTCACGTATGGACTTTTGAGGTCATGTCAAATATGTAATGCCACTATGTTGGGTGGTAGTGTCAAATTTATATCCCCACTTGGTTGGGTGATTGATGTAAGTATGAGTCCTTGGTGATAGGAAGGTCATACTCATTTCAGTTATAGAGTCATGTTATTCATTTGAAAATATTTCTAAATATTCAACATGTGCTCAGGGGGAGCTTTGGTCTACCCTTTTCCCTTGATGTCAAATGGGGAGAGTATCTTTGTGTTTGAATAATTGTTATTTGATGTATCTAACAGGTGTCTACAAGTTGAAGTTATCAACACTAACATGGTTTCCATCAAGTCCAAAGGGGGAGATTGTTGGCATTATGATCCATGTGTTTTCCTTTATGACAACTCACTTGTAACAAAACAATTAATGGTAACTAAATGAATCCACAAGTCAGTTTAGACGTGACAGAGTGATGGAACAGAATAACAGGATGATGGAATAAAGGTTTACAAATCAGAATCAGAATTTTGATAAAGGTGAATATTTAAATATCTATAAGTGGGATCGTTAAGGCGAAAGTCACGTATACAGGCAGGTACAAAGAAAAGAAGTCGTGTACATGTTGGCACACTAATTTAAGAATACCAAGGGTCCTTACCATGGTATTAGCCCAAAATATTGAGCATAGTAATAGTTACTTGATCCCATTCAATATTAACATCGACACTAGTGTAGTTTTGACTCATGGTATTATCTAAGGCTCTAACTATATAAGGAGGTGAATATCAAAGTGTTAAGTGTGCATGTGAAAGGTTTTTGATGAATGCTTTGATCTGAAGTATATTTGCATTGTAAGGGCCATAGTTGACAAATATATCTAAAATAATTATGTATCAATGAATACAATGATGGATCAGAATCATGAGAACTGAAATGATTTCACATTGTATGATCTACTCATGGATTGACTATATCTAAATATTGATGCATGTTTTTATCTCTGAATATTATGATTTGGGCCTTTCTGAAGTTATGAAGAGCTCCGCAATTTTAGGTCAACATAAAGGAAGGGTTTCTTTTCATAAATGAATGATCAACCTGATCAAAGTTGTTATATCTATGATGTCTGTCAATGATATACTCATGTTGATCCGGGTTGAGTGATCATGTCTAACGTAGAATTGATTGAATGATGAAGTTGAATTTGGTTACATGTTGATTGGTTGAAAAGATTATTGATGTTGCTAACTGTATGAGGGTTTTGTAAGATAATATAATATTTCAGCATAACTTTGGTCAACTCTGTGTCTAATTCAAAATTACAATTTTTAAATATATTTTGATCTATATGCAGGTTTCTCTACAGAAAAGCATGTATCCATGCAGGTTGCCTTAAGTGAAGTAGAATATACATGTTGACATATGAATGATCAGGGTTGCAGTTGAATCTGTGTGTCGATGCAGTCTATGTTCTGGTTACAGTGATATCACTGTTCTATTTGAATTAAGTTGGCATTTGCTTCAGTTGATCTACAAGTTGTGATATATTAAAGCAGGTGGATCCAGTGTGAAAATTTATGAAACATGATCCATAGATGTTGCTAAGGGTTAGAGCCTTCAATGAGGAAGTCGAAGCCTCCTACCAGTAGTAGCTAGTAATCATATCAGGGGTTTGGATCTCCTTCTAGTAGGATTTGGAGAATGAGTGAAGGAAGGTAGGTGTCTGCGTACTGGCATGATTCTACATTAGTACAAGAATATAACAAGTTTTTGATATTAATAATTTTGAAGACAGAGACAACAACAACAATGGTTTTCTCCCACATTGGGTTTCCACCTTAAATCCTGGTGGTCATGTGTGTTTCTTATGCGTGATACTATATTCTATTCTTACTGCACCTGCTTACTTCTTATCAAATGCCTGATAAATATATTACATTCTATTTTAATTTTAACAGATAAAGAATTAGTTCTTTTACAATTTACTAAGCATACGCTAGTTTCTTTTACAACAATCGTGTACATATGTGAGATGGGTTTAGTAAAGTCACGTACATATTTCAGAAAAGAAAATTATTATTGTGAGTTTTTAAAATACTGATTCATCCCCCCTCTCAGTATTTTTCCCAACATACAAGAAAACTCAATACATGTACTACACAGAGTACAACACAATAAATACACATGTCACAATATCACAACTACACAATGCACATACGTAGAACTGCATGTACATAACACAACATGTATGACATGCACACAATACCACATGTACAACATGTACACAATACCACTAGTACAGAGCACCACCTACACAACATGTGCACAACATCACATGTACACAACACCACCTGAACAACGTGTACACAATGCCACATGTAGACCACACCACTTGTACAAAATGTACACAACACCAAATGCACGTTATGTACATGAAATCACATGCACGACATGTACACAACACCACCTTCAACAACACCGCACGCACAACATGTATATAACACCACATGCACACATCACCACATGTACAATCATGCACACAACACCATACTTACAAAGAATCAAATGAGAACATGTACACAACACCATATGTACAATGATAGCATTGTATATACAAAATGTACATAGCACCACATATCCAACATGTGCACATGACCATATTCACACAACATCGCATATCCTTCATGCAAACAATACAATATGTACACAACATTGCATATCCAACATGTACATAGAACCATATATACCTAGCATTGCATATGAAATATTGTATATACAACAAGCACTCAACACCATAGGTACAATCGCTGAATATGCAGTATGCACAACATATACACATTAGTAGCACTGCACATCGAAAACCACATTGTCTCTGCCAAGTAACCTTGCTTCCATTGTCTCTCTACCCTCCAACATTGTCCCAACATACCAAAAAGCACACTTCTTTTATTCTGCTAATGTATCCTTGAGCATAGTTTATCCATAACATAGACATAGTATAATCACATAATATCAACTCATAACCACATAATAATAACCTCGTGTATTTGTCAGGACTACTCTTCCCAATTGATTCCTTATAAGACTAGGAACCTCTTCACTCCATTCACCTGCATGAGAAATCGTTCCTCCACAAGAATGATCCCTAACAACCCTATCAAATAATGACATAGATACATAGATACATACTTATATAAAAACACTAGCATAAAACAATCATGATCTTTGACAACCCTGTCAGACAATGACACGCATGCTTACATGTATACATATATATACATCATAATAATCATGATCACAACATAATTACCAAATAACATAATGTCAAGGTTACGAGAACTCCCTTTATCCATCAACAACATGCACAACATTAAGAAAAATAGTTCCCAACATACCAAAGGAATCTGACACCTCAAATCCATTTTCTTTACCTTTTCTGTCACATTTCTCATGATTGTATTGCCACTATCCATTTACACCAATGGACCCAACGAATCCAATTAATTGTCATACTCTTTCCTTCAACTACCCTTATACATGCACTGAGCTTCATCTAGGCCTTACATCACTTGTCGAGTATCACACAACTCTCCCTGAGCTCCATTAAATTCCTCCTTCCCAACCAATTCCCAAGACCCTCAAAACATAAAGGAAATAACAAGACACAAATAAGAAGAAAACCATAAAACACAGATAACACATGACACCACAAACAAAGTGGCAAGGCCTTACACTAGATGCAATCAAAACCCATAAATCAATCTCAAACAAATCACAAAATACCGAAGGCACAAAACTGCCAACAAACACCATGACTCAACCCCATGGGTTACCAATGCCTCCAAGGGAAATTCAACCAAAACCTTCTTCAATATTTTATGATAGTCTCTTTTTCCATGCAATACCTACATCATACTGTCATAAACACATAACTGTCAGTGTATAAATAAATATAACAATACATCGGTTACCTTACCTTGTTGTACCGAGCACACTGACCTATAAATGAACTTGTACATATATCATCTCTCAAGGGACTCCATTCTCTTGATGAATCTAGCCATAGTTGAAAACAAAAGTTAGGTTAAGAAGACTTTGTGTATTCAAAGCATCAATTCATTTGGAATTACGATTTCCAAACATAGCTAAAGGAATTATCACACAATTCCTTTGTTTTACCTTTACCTCAATACAATTGAGTCTTACTCTATACTATCACATCACCCAATGGATAGTTATATAAACAAATCAACCATTACCTTGTCATGCTAATACCAAGCATGTTTCCATGCACTTGTTTACACATGTCAGTCACATGTTCCAAGGATCAAAATATCATGTATATTAATTTGAAATAAACCTTTACCAAGATGAACAATCACACCATAACCAACATTCCACTCACAATCATCAATCATAATACATAATGCTACAACTATCACCTACTTTCACTCAAGTACATATCAGTTGTTCTCAACACATATGTGTTAATACAAAGCATTGTCTTAAAACAAGATCATTCATTCATGCAATCTTATAGATACAAACTCATATAATGCAATTAATCAAACATTCAAACAACAGATAGACGACATAATACACACCAAACACTCAAACACCAAATAAACAACATAATAGACACAAAACAATAAAACACCAAATAGATGACATAATAAAAATTCAAGCACCAAGTAAACGACATAAGGAAACTCATACCTTAATGTATTTCAAGGGAGGCTATCTTGTTTGCACAATCAATATATATTAGCACGATATAATTGTTGGCCCTAACCTTTGACCATTTTTCACCATCCATATTCCACATTTCTTTCATCCCTTACCACCATATCATAATCATACTTGTCATATTTTTACCTCTTTTTTCACATTAAGGTAAAATAATTATGTCTTTTAATTTTTAGAATTTTTAGTAAAAATTGGGTATTAAATTTTTTTTTTTTTGGCAGAAACAAAATTTCCCGTAATGGCTCCATTGGATTCATATGTGCAGGACACTTGGGCACAAACTAAAGATATATCCAAGAAGTACAGGAACCAAGGATGAACATAATCCTATTGGCACACTCCAAATCAGTCAGAACTGGCTCAGTCAAAGCTAGTCAAACTTGATCAATCATTCAGAAAATACCCTAATTTAGGGGTCGTTTTGTGATTTTGTGGAAACTTCTCATATTATGTGCAACAAAGGCATGAATTTGACCCTTGTATGTGGAATAGTACTCCCATTGGTTGTTACAATAATTATAGCTTATTTAGTTATACTTTTAGCCTATTTATGCACAACAACTAAACAACTACATATATTATGATCATTGTGGCTTCTCTATTTCTGAACATAATTTGAAGAACTTGCATTTTATTTCTTGTTGTGGTTATTGTGGGATTTGATTGTTGATCCACTTAGTTGATAGTCTTCAAGTGTACCAATAAAAGGTGGAAGGGCCCCCATTCTAAGCTAAGTACACTACATTGTAATTGTTGTACATAATTGTTAATGTCTTAGATCGCTAAATATTTCCTTTACAATTTCTTGTGAATATTTTTTGAGTCAATTCATTGTATGTCATCCATTTATATTTTTGAAGTGGTTTCCTTTCAGTGACTAGTTTGAATAAGGAAGGACAACTTGGGTCTCCAATTTGGAGCCTCTTCCTTGTGAGCTAAGAATTGAATTGGAAATTGTTTTATGCATTAAATCTTTATTGCTTTCTTAATTTAATTGTGTTATGATTTATGATGAAATTGGTTTTGCTGGAATAGGAATGATGAGGAAGGACAACCAAGACCTCTAAGTTAGAGCATCTTCCTTGTTGACTATACTCCACATAAAATATTTTCACATTTTCTTTTAGAACATAATTTCAATGCTTTCTTTACAATCAGTAATTTACATTTGTTATATGCATTTTCATTATTTTCATATAAACAACTAATTCCTACATTAGTTAAATCTAAGTTCCATATACATTGGTGTGCTTCTAAGTTTACCAACTTGGATTGATATTAAAACAGATGCTCTAATTCAACTCCATAAATTAGACTGAAATTTTCAGCGTCGTTGTCGAGGAAGCACACTTAGATAGAGTTAGTTAGGAATATTGTTTAGAAAACATATTAAAAAAGAAACAAAAACAACAAAATAACATAAAAACAAAAACACTTTTCACTATGGTTATTCATGCTTAGACATAGAAAATAGAAAGGTGGATACCAAAAAAGAAAAAAATCAACCACTAACAAAAACTCACTAACTAAAAAATCCATTTGCAAAACAAAGATCTACAAAACATGATGTTAAAGAAGTCATTCAGAGAAGGAGGGTATGCCACCAGAAGGACCTTCTTAAATCCTTGTCCACAATTTAGAATGGTCACCAGGGATGAATCTTCATTTCAAAAGATAGAAGAGGAACAAAGCATCCATGAAGAGGATCCACAAGAAAGGAATCTAGAAGCTTCTTCTAGTTATCTTTGTAAGGAGATCAATGAGTTATGGATCACATGCAATGAAATTCAAATAATAGAGCTGAAAATTGAAGGAAATCTAGAATATGTATCACAAGATCCCTTGTGCATTCATGATTTTGAATAAGTTCCATAAGAAGAACCTTGTGTTATGACAGTTAAGGAGAATCAAAGACTTAAATATCACACTCAAACTTGGTTTCAACTAGTCATTAGGCCACAAAACCACTCCATTTTTAAACATTCCTTAGCATCAAATCTTTATGATCAATTAACTTTTCATGTCCAAGCATTCAATAAGGTATATTTTTCAAACTTAGATATGAGTCTACTTATGATCCTGTTATGCAAATGGATGCATTGGAAATTCTCTTATACTTAAGAGAATTATTTATTTTTCTACAATAGAGTAATATATAATAGAATAAATAAATAAATAAGTAGAACGAGTTCACAATAATACTTGCATAATAATTTTGGTTCAAACTCTCTTGAATAATTCTTTAAATCATTGTTCAATATTCACTTGGAAGGATTTCATGGAAAAATGCACTAAGAACAATCATATTTTGGGTAACCATATAGGATCATTTTCAAAGCATGTATTTAAACAAAAAATATCTTGAAATATAGTTTTTAAACCCAATTTTAATTTTTCAATTTGGATCACAAAAAAAAATGATCAAAAACAATACTAGGTCACAAGTGAAATTTTGAGGACAGAGTTAGTACAACATTGATTCAAGGGGTATAATGGAAACAATTTTACATTATATGTATAATTAAGATATCCCTTCCAATATAGTTTCCAAATCAGTTTGAATCACCTCAATCTGGCATCATATGAAAATGCTATTCTCAAAATACTAACTGCTTATCAAAAATTCTACATGGTGACAATTTTAGGACTTAACTGTTCATTGGCATATTGCACATGTCAAATAATTTTATTTTCAAAACATTTTTATAAGGGAGATAAATATTCAAATCATGTTCATGATACAATTTTAATCATCCCATTTTGAGGTCAAATGAAAAATTTATGCCACATTTAGTGACTGCATGTCTTAAAATCAACATAGTGAAATTTTGCCTCCTAGGTTTGTTCATGAGACATTTTGTGATATCAAACCTAAGAATTTTAAAAATATGTTTCTACTGGATAGAAAAAATGAATCTAATTTAATATCCAATTTTAATGACATCAATATGATCTTTAACGAAAATGTTACACTCCAAACAGTGATTGTTGGTCTAGTAAACAATTCACAAGAAGCCCTATCAAAAATGGTAATTCTCATCATTTTTAGCATATTATTTTAAACCATTTTGAAAGCATGTTTATACCAGAAGTAGCCCTATGAATTCACTTCAGCGTGTCTTTGGAATCACTCTAATTGGATATAAAATGAATATTTTGTGAATACAATACCGCCAGGAGGTCTAGGTTGGCCACCATTCCTCAAGGGGTAAATAAATGCATTTTCTTTGTATATCATCTTTGACCTTGTTTTTAAGAATTTTTTGTAATTATTTTACATATTTCTTGGAATAATATATACTTTACACCTCTATTCCTCCATCATCTAAT
>APFE030711618.1:113935-125701 GCA_000404065.3 Pinus taeda
AATATTGATATGTAATAAAACGACCATGTCCCTCAGCACCTTCTGCATATTCTTTGTATAAGTTGTAGATTTCTCGTCTTGAAAAATTATCTAGAATATGTATTGTCTCTCTATTTGGCATACACTCTCCATGCTTTGAAAAGAAATCTTTCATCCATGACATTGCAGTATTTGATAATGGACCAAACTGTCTTTTATGACGTACTTCTGAATAAAATGTGGGATCCTTTTCCAAATTTTCTTGAATTCTCGAGAGACGAAAATTCCCAATCGAATGAAACGTTTTGAAACCTTTTTTACAGATAAAAAAAGTCCCAATATGATAATCATAACGTGACAATGTAGATTTCATGAACCCAACTAAATATGAATTTTGCATGCTTTTATTCATTGACAAATATCTCTTCCTACTTTCTAATGCAAATTTGAAATCCATATGTTTCAAGCAATCTTTTTGGAAACATTCACTTGAAATGAGAGCACTGATAGAACTTCTTCTCGTCATATATTCTGCTCTACCCCTTGTATAACTAGAACAACTTGCATTGATACGAAAAGGTCTGCTCCTACTCCTTGATACAATATTTCTTGGCAACATCTCCATCATTTGATCATCATTTGTATAAGGCTTTTCATAATCATTAAGAGGAATGTTATCCACACTATGATCAGCTCTTCTTTTCAAATATTGAATTGGAGGATATTCTTCATCTTCCGCTTCTTCAGTGCTACTGTTGTAGTCCTTAGAATTTAGATTGAATGGAAAATTTGACTCGATGTTTAATGGATATTCTTCCTCATATGCATTGCCAGTGCTACTCTCATAGTCCATAGAATTAGGACTACGTTGAAAATGTGACTGTTTACTTATTGAAGATGCTACATCCCATCCTTTGTCACTACTACCTTTATACTCATTAGAATTAGGACTAAGTGCATCATCCTGTCCTTCATCACTGTTGCTCTCACAGTCCTTAGAATTAGGACTAAGAGAACATAGTGACACTCCATTCTTTTGAAATTCATCATCACGCTCTTCATAACTATTGCTCTCATAGTCCACAGAATTAGGACTAAGTGGACACTGTGGTACTCCAATCTTTTGAAATTCATAATCCCACTCTTCATCACTACTGCTCTCATAGTCCTTAGAATTTGGACTAACTAGACACCGTGACACTCCATACTTTTGAAAATCAACATCATGCTTTTCATCACTACTACTCTCATAGTCCTTAGAATTAGGACTAAGTGGACACTTTGATACTCCATACTTTTGAAAATCAACATCATGTTTTTCATCACTGCTACTCTCATAGTCTTCAGAATTAGGACTAAGTGGATGCCATGACACTCCATTCTTTTGAAATTTGCCATCATGCGCTTCAAAATTGTTGCTCTCATAGTCCACAGAATTAGGACTAAGTGGACACCGTGACACTCCCTTCTTTTGAACTTCACCATTATGCTCTTCAAAACTGCTGCTCTCATAGTCCTTGGAATTAGGACTAAGTGGACACCGTGACACTCCATTCTTTTGAACTTCACCATCATGCTCTTCAAAACTGCTACTCTCAGAGTTTGCAGAATTAGGACTAAGTGGACACCGTGACACTCCCTTGTTTTGAATTTCACCATTATGCTCTTCAAAACTGCTGCTCTCATAGTCCTCGGAATTAGGACTAAGTGGACACCGTGACACTCCATTCTTTTGAACTTCACCATCATGCTCTTCAAAACTGTTGCTCTCATAGTCCTCAGAATTAGGACTAAGTGGACACCGTGGCACTTCGTTCCTTTGAACTTCACCATCATGCTGTTCGTCACTGCTGCTTTCATAGTCCTTAGAAGTAGGACTAAGTGGAATCTGTGACTCTTTATTTATTTGAAATTCTCCATCCCCTCTTTCATCAGTGCTTCTCTCATAGTCCTTAGAATCAGGACTAAGTGGAAGAATTGACTTTCTATTCATAGTGGAAGAATTCCCACTATATTCATCAATATGAATAGATTTGTTACGCGATGAAGAAGTTGATGGTGTATAAATCAAAACTTCACTATTAGAACAATCCATCCCTTTCAAATAGAAGATGTTGAATGATAAAAATGGAAATTCTCCTAAAGATATTATATAACTTAAAGAATGAAATTTTCCCTCCAAAAAATTTCGCGAAAATAAGAATGAAATTTTCCCTCCAAAAAATTTCGCGAAAATATTTCCCTCCAAAATGTTTCGCGAAATATTTCTCTCCAAAAAGCCTGTTAAATTTATTTACCTTCATTACTTTGTTCTACAATTTATTGAAAAATGTAAACTAAATTTTTTTATGAAATCATAATTAAAATTGTACACTACAACTTCTACATTAATTATTATAATAGTTAAACCATATAATATCCTCTTTCTAATACTACAATATTCACTTTATAATATTTTAAAACAAATTATCCCACATTCAACCCATTGTAAAACAAATCTATAATATTCACTTTATAATATTGTAAAACAAATTATCCCATATTAACCGTACAGTAAAAAATCTCCGTAACTTCACTTATATATTAAAATTTCATTATCACTATTACTCACATCACATCCAGGCTTTCTGAAAATCGTTGAAAGACTCGTGAATTTGTGGAGCAGCTAAATCGCTATCAACAACATATTCAACGAAGAATTTTCGCAGTTAAAAGGGTAAGTTAATTTTTTTTCCTTGAAAACTTTTATATTAAATTAGTTTAATGATTTTTTTTTTTTAAATTAATAAGTTTCCCGAGCCAAAATAACAATTACATCCATCGTGAGCCTGGTGGGCCCGGTTAACCTCATCTGCTTAATACCCGTGGGTGCACCCCGCCCCCCTCACTCGCTCGCTCGGCCCTCCGGGCGCCCTAAGGTCGACCCGCCCTCACCCGGTCGCCCCACCCACCCCCCTGTCACCTGCCTGCCCTCGTGCAAGCCCCACCCGGGCCGCCCGCGCCCCCACCCGGCAGGCAGGGCAATTCCTCCTTCTCCCCCTCCTTTTTCTTCTATTTTTCTGAAGGATTGATTAAGATCCTAAGGAGGTTGTATACAATGGTAGTTTCAAAGGAGTTTGAATAAGAACTTCATATAATATCACTCATTTACTATGTGTGGATGAAATCTTGATTTTCTAATAAGGATATAAAATGATAATTGAAAATTTTAGAGACATTATGGCACTATTTTGTAAAGCAATGAACATGACATAAATATTCTAAAATTAACAATTTCAATGTGGAGATTTTCATAAAAGGAGAAAAACTTTGTTTCATAAATGACCCCTTACCAATATCTAGACATATTACAAGGATGGAATGCCTAGGTTTTTATCTAAAACCAAATATGTACAAAAATGAAGACTCACAATTTATGAGCGATAATTGGTTGATTTATGGTGCAATAGATGAATATCCCATGGAGGGAGGCTATTTTTTATCAAATTGGTACTAGAAGCAACTAAATTATACATGATGTCCATTGCATGAATATCAAAAGGAATATTTTAAATTATTAGAAGGTTATGTTATAGGTTCCTTTGGTTTGGGAAATACAAAAAAGTGGGGTATTTTCCTTACATAAAGGAAGGAGCTAACATTTCCAAAGGCAAAGGTTGATTAGGGCATGAAGAATCTTTTTTTTCTTCTCAAAATCCATAGAATTAAAAAATCTCTAGATATTGACTTAAGGATCTACGACATGAGAGAGCAACTAAATTATACATGATGTCCATTGCATGAATATCAAAAGGAATATTTTAAATTATTAGAAGGTTATGTTATAGGTTCCTTTGCTTTGGGAAATGCAAAAAAATGGGGTATTTTCCTTACATAAAGGAAGGAGCTAACATTTCCAAAGGCAAAGGTTGATTAGGGCATGAAGAATCTTTTTTTTCTTCTCAAAATCCATAGAATTAAAAAATCTCTAGATATTGACTTAAGGATCTACGACATGAGAGAGAGAGAGAGAGAGAGAGAGAGAGAGAGAGAGAGAGAGGGGAACGGATTGGAAATTTGAATAATTAATTACATAATACCTTAAATGTGTGGAAAACAATACTTTCTTTTTGTATTTGGTGGGAAATTAGTTGACACAATAAGTGGGAAAAGATGGTAGAGTGAAAATTAGTTTACACCCTTAGCTTGGTAGAAATGGTAGGCATAGGTTATCACACTAGCTAGCATATAAGTTATGAAAAAAAAATAAAAAAATATTATATGTTATGATAGGTTGTGAACCACGACAAGACAAGAACATAGAACCAACCTTGGTTGTCTTGGAGGGACTTAGTAATTGGGAAAGTAAATGAAAGGGAATGGTATATATACACACATTTTCTTTAAAAAATAGCAATTTTAGAACTAGAGAGGAGGAAGGCCAATTAGATTAGTATATAATCCAATTAGGATATTATGTACCAAAATTACGATATGATGCTCCAGCTAAGGAGGATGTATAAGTTATATATGTTTAGTGGTAAGAATGCGTATGGAAACTTAAGATCCCTCAAAATAAAAATCCTTCATGTAATTTATCTTGAACAAAATGGCTCCTACCTGAGATATTTTGCAAAAAAATACTTTTATTGGGCATGGATGGTGTAGTTTATGCCACTAGGAAGAAGAGACAAATGCTCATCTCTTCATGATCTATGCTTTTATGTTATAAGTTTACTAAACAAGTAAAAAGTTTAACATGGAACCAAAATTTTTGGGTAGGAGTAAGAATTGACTGTGGATTTTTAGATTTGGTATGAAAACAAGGCCTTAAAGGATGTTAGAGATTTACCCTTACAACTACATGGAGAGTTTGGATTTCTTGGAATTTAAAATCTCAAGATAAACTTCATTTTCATAGATCCAAAGAAATAGAAATTAAAAAGTCCATTCATTGGGTTTTCTTAGATGCAGCTTCACAAGAAACTCCATCTAGGAGTGGAGCAAGTGTAATACTATTATTAACCCCTACACATAACATTCCATTTAAGGCAAGAATTTTCCAAGAAACCAATATTTTTTCTTAACTAATGGAACTAAATTTGTTCCTAATACTAGGTCATGAGGTTGGAGTTTCAAAGATTTAAATCTTTGGAAATTATTTGCTAGTTATTCAATGTATGCAAAAAGGAAAATGCTCTTATAAGCTTCACATTACAACCTCTTTATAATGATATTTATTTTATTATATTAGTCTTCTCACACAATTGCATTTCTCATATTTAATGGGATAGAAACATGATTATAGATGGGCTTTTGTGAGATGGGACAAGATTTTAATGTGGAACTTGGTTGGCCTCCTAATAGTTGAAGGGAATTGTCTCCAAATATACTCATGATATATGGCTCTAAAGATGTTTTCTATTTTTATTTTATACCTTTTCGATGTATAAATATTGGATAATTCCATTTTGAACAATCATTAGGAATACGATTTTGTAAAAAAAAAAAATGAGTTGTTGAATGAAAGCTATTTTCAATCAGTTAAAAGAAGTTATGAAACTTTTGACAGATATAGTTATTTAATAAGTTGATAAACTTCAATAATATTTTCCATATCAAACTAAGGCTATAACAATATTTTTTTAGAAATGTTGCAAGCATTGCAACATTGTAATTCTACATTGATAAAGTTATATACCTTTTCCATCCAAAAAACTTAGATTATCTCTATGGATACTTTATAATGAACTACATTACTATGAAAATGATAATTACCCTCCCACTTACCAACTTTGGTAGTAGATAATTAGTAATGCACTAGGTTAGTAAGTAATATGTTAATGTTATAATTATGCTACATTACTATAATACAAATGTAATGTATGACTTTGAAATGACATGCACAAACTTAAAAAAGGAAGTCGTGACTTCCTTGCGTTGACCTTTCTATATGTTTGGCCTTTATACATTATTTTTCTAATTGTATTTTTCCTTCTTGTATCCGTTTGTATTTTTTTTGCATAGATATATACAAAGGATGCAAATTCTATAAACCAACCTAGATCCATCTAACACTGGATCTGTCATGCATCTAGAACTTGAAGAAAGGTTTGCACCTTGAAGGATTTGATCCCTCTCGGCGCATGATAGATTCAGTGTTAGATGGATCTAAGCTGGTTTCAGTTGAGGGTAGCAATCTCACATTCTTAGATTATCATTATTATGTATATGTTTGAGATTAACTTCAAAATTGACATTACGTTCTCTTTGCTTTGCACAACCATATCGTTCTCTTCTTTAATTTAGCTTGTGTTTCTTGCATTGAATGGTTTGTAAAACTTTGTTTGGATGCTTTGAGTGGTTTATGTGTTTATGTGTTTGGATTTGGATGATAATGTTTTTGAATGTTACAGTTGTTGTGTTATATTTTTATATGTGTATGTAATTGTCTATTAGTAATTAGTTGGTGATGAATAAGGGAGACAATCTTGTCAATAGATTGCATGACGATTGATACCGCACATCTATTTCATTTAATTTTAGGTATCACAACTTCTGACAACTAATTAATTCTCAATAGTGTCGCTCCAAGTATTACTAAATATATCTTGAAGAGTAGTTTAATAATTTATTACGTCAAGATTACTCTTGAAACAAAATAAAATAAAAATTGTTAATGTTTGAAATAATCTATTTCCTTCAAGAATATTTTGCTGATTTTTTATCTATAGTCTATTCAACAAAGTCAAAAAATAATGTATTTTTGAATTTTTTTAATGAGTGGCTAGAATTATAAAATCTTTACATTATTTGTTTCTCCAAACAATTATCACATCTCCTTCAAGAATATTTTGTTTTTTTTTAATGTTTATAAATATACCTTTTCCTCTTATAAATGTTATGAATACATTATTATATGCAATTATCTATTAGTAATTTTGAATATATGTAATTTTCTATTAGTAATTAGCTGGTGATGTAGAATGGAGATGATCTTATCAAGGATTAATTTATAGTCTGCAGGAGGATTGATTCTGCACATCTATTTCATTTTAATTCTAGGTATCACAACTTTTGACAACTAATTAATTCTTAATAGTTTTCTTTTGGGTATTACTATATATATTGAAAATACTTTTTCTTAATAATCTATAATGTCAATATTAACAACATCTAATGCATCTAACGTAAGCAATCAAATAAGATTACAAAACAACATCTACACTGAAATCAATGCATCAAATGCAAGCAATCAAATGAGATTAGAAATCAACATCTACACTAAAATCAATGCATCCAATGAAAGCAATAAAATAGGATTAGAAATCCAAATCCACACTGAAATAAATGCATCTAGTGAAAGCAATAAAAAATGATTAGAAATGAACATCTACATTGAAATCAATGCATCTAGAGCAAGCAATCAAAGAGGATTAGAAGTCAATATCTACACTGAAATCAATGCATCTAGTGCAAGCAATTGAATATAATTCTAAGAAAACATCATCTACACTGAAATCAATACATCTAGTGCAAGCAATTGAATAGAATTCTAAGAAAACATCATCTACACCGAAATCAATGCATCTAGTGCAAGAATTATTCTTCCCTATCTCTCCCCTCCATCTAATCTTGAAAAATGTTTTTAATAATTTACAGTCTCAAGATTAACAACATCCAATCCATCTAATGTGAGCAATCAAATAGGGTTAGAAAAAAACATCTACACTGAAATTAAATCTTCTAATGTAAGCAATCAAATAAGATTATAAACAAAAATCTACACTGAAATCAATGCATCTAGTGCAAGCAATCAAATATAAGTAGAAATCAACATCTACATTGAAATCAATGCATCTAGTTGAAGCAATCAAATAGGATTAGAAATCATCATCTACACTAAAATCAATGCATTTAGAGAAAGCAATCAAATAGGATTAGAAATAATCATCCACGCCGAAATCAATGCATCTAGTGAAAATAATAAAATATAATTAAAAATCAACATCTACACTGAAATCAATGCACCTAGTGCAAGCAATGAAATAGGATTATAAGTCATCATCTACACTGAAATCAATGCATCTTGTGCAATAAATATTCTTCCCTCTCTCCCCCCTCCATCTATATCTATATCTTCCTTTATCTCTCCTCCTCTGTCTCTTTATCTCACCTCTCCCCAAAACACACACACACTCTCTGTCCATATATATCTATCTCTCCCTCCCTCCCTCTCTCTATCTCTCTCTTCTTCCCTCTCTTCACCTCCCATCTATACCTCTATCTCCCTTTGCCTCTCCTTTGTCTCTCTATATCACACCCAAATCATATATACTCTTTCTCCATATCTACCTCTCTCTCTCCCTCCCTCTCACCCTCCCTCTCTCCTCTCTATCATGTCCGCTCTCTCTTCCTTCCTCTTTGTCCCTTTCTCTCCCACCTCACTCTATATCCCCCCCTCTCTCTGCCCTCCAACTCTATCACTATCTCCCTCCCTCTATCCTCTCTCCTTCTCTCCCCCCTTCCTTCCATCTCTCCTTCTTTGCCTCTCTCTCTCTCTCCCTAAACATACACTCTCTCTCTCCATATCTCCCTTGTCACTCCCTCTCTCTCCCTCTCCACTTTTCTCTCTCTATGTATTTCTTCTTAACTCCCTCCCTCCCCCTGCAACTCCATCTCTATGTCCCTCTCTCTCAAGTCCTCTCTTTGGTCCTTCTGCTCTCTCTCTCTCTTTCTCTCTCTTCCCTCTAACCTTGTCACTATCTCTCTCCCTCTCTATCTTCCCTCTAACCTTGTCACTATCTCTCCCCCCTCCATCTTTGTGTTCCCCCCCCTCTCTCTCTTACCCTTCTCTTCCTCTCTCACTCTATTTTTCTCTCTCTTCATTCCTCCTATTCCCTCTCCTTCATTGTATCTCCTCCTCTCCCTTGTCACTCCGCCATCTCTCCACCTCTATCATTCTATGCATTTGTTCTTCGCTCGATATATATCAAGAGTTAACATATATCGTGATATATTAATATATATTATAATATAACAAATTGAATATTGCATTAATCCAAAGTTATTAAATTTTAACAATATTAATACTATAATATATTGACATTAATATTATAATATCAATATTAGATTTGATGATATTTTTTACATGGCATGATAACAAAATTTATAATAAAACTACATCAAATTAATATTTTCAAATATTACAACTTTGATGTGGAAATATTTATGCCTCTAAATATTTTAATATATCCCTAAGATATGGTTTTTCCTTTTAAAGATTCATGTTACAAATGTTTAGTTAAAAGAAATATTAAAAGAATTTGGAATCTTTGTCTTGAATTAACCTTTTTCCTTTGATTTAAGAAATGACACTAGCTTTTGTAAAGAGTAAAAATGTTTAAATTTTTACTTAATTTGGAATTTTATTGTGGTAGAAAAAATTGTTAAGGGTAAATTTATGAGCCATTCAAATTAAGTATATGATAAAGGAACTATTAAAAGAATGAAATAATTTACTAGTCATTTAAATACATAATTATATTTAATAATTAATCTCCATCCTTTAATAAGATTAAAAATGTATATATAATTTAAGATTGGCCGACATTAGAAAAAAAATATTTTTATTATTTTTTGAAGACATGACATACTTACACATCTAGGTCATACTGGGCTGGAATGCAGAATGCTCCTCTTGACTTAAAAATTCAAAGTAATACAACATCAATACAAAATAAACAAATTAAAATTAAAAAAGATAATGAAAATATAAAAAAACATAACCTAAAACATCTATTTTACATTTTTTAAATTTAATTTAAATAATATATAAAAAATAAACTTACTATAACATATTTTTTTAACATCATTTTCTGAAATAAAAAAAACCTATATATCACATAATAAATTGGATTTTTTTTTATAAAAGTGTACATTAATGTTAAGCCAGTGGAGGGAACGGGACAATGGCAACCCTGATACAGAACAGAATGGACTGAGAGGGATGGTGCTCGCGGGTACGAGGTACTACAGCTGCGGACACATGGCCTATAGCTACCCCTGACACCTCCTTGGTACTTGATCCCAAGCTGCATACGTATCAAAAACATAAAACATTCCATCTTGGGCCGGGTCGTTTTACATCATCATTTTTCATTACTTAGGGTTTCATTTGCAAGAGGAGGGTTGTGCACAAGTCGCTCTCACCCTCCTCCCCGATGGTTAAACGATTGTTACTCCCTAGCTCCCGTATCGATCTACTCCCTTTCCGAGGTTTTCGTATTTGGCTAGTTCCGTTTCCCATTGCTGTTGATGCCGGTATTCCATCGGCCAGTTGGTTCCAAGGTGGTTAGCCATTTTTAGTGCAGCTGTCGTTATGGATGTTGACGAGGTGGATTATTTGGACTCTCCTCTAGTGGAAGGCTCCATCTGGTGCTCCACGTTTACAGCTTCTGAAGGTATGTACAGTGAAAGCCTCTCTGGTAATTTTGTCAATTTCCCTCAGTCCTCTGGTCCTGTTCACTCTGTCTCTGTTCTGCTGGAAGAACCCTCATCTTGGCCGCCCTTCTCTGTGCCGTCCCCGGCTACCTTGGGGTTTCTCTCGGACTGCTTTCACCCTACTCCGGATATCATGGGTCCATTTGAGCCGCCGGGTCTCTTGTCTGCACCTCTATCAGGAGCCTTACCTAAAGTCCCCCTGCCGGTCACCCCCTCCCGTCCTCTGCACACTCCATCCCATCAGGTAGATTTTCCTCGGTTGCCCTCCTCTCTGAAGCGGTTCCAGACTTTCCCCCAACCCTAACCCTAATCCCCCACCCGAACCTCCAGAAGAGGTGAGGGTTTCTGAAAACCCTAGGCACCCAGTCTCCCATCCCTTGAAGAAGCAGAGGTGCTTCAAATCCAGGCCTGCAGACATTATTCTTCAGCTACAGGAGGAAATTCAGTGGGGGGACGCGATGGACTATGCAAACAGAGTACTGGTTGGGCGTATTAGAGGCAGGAACTATTCTGCGACCAGACTGAAATCATGGGCCATGGAGATCTTGGGACAACACTTGGCTGACATCCCTTTCATCCAAACCTTTGTCCGTGAATGGTTTGCTTTACGCTTTGCAAGGGCCGACCATACGAGTTGGGTACTCTCTTCTTTCTAGCATTTTGAGAACGCGCCTGTGCTCCTCAAGCATTGGATGCCACTCTTCAACTCGGAGACTGAACAAATTGGGGTCGGCCCAATTTGGATTAGGCTCCCTGGTCTACCTCTACAGTACTGGTTAGAGGACATTTTTTGGAAAATAGGGAATTCCCTGGGCACCTTCATGGAGTTTGATAAGTCATATCAGACCACGGGAATGATGGCCTACGCAAGAATCCTTGTAAACTTAGACACCAGAGGTGGTGTTCAGGAATTCATCACCATACAATGGAGATCTTTCTCACAGAAACAGCGGTTGGATTACGAAGGTATCCCCTATCGATGTAGAAGGTGTCATCAGGTGGGTCATCTCTACAAATCTTGCCCCCTCCTCAAGAAGTACAAGCATGACTCACAAGAGCAGGAACAAGCCCCGCCAGCATAACAACCTCTTCCTTAGGCAGCGGAGACCCAAATCGCGGAGCAAAACAAGACATCGGATACAGTGGAAGCGCTGCTTGCACCAGCATTGAAGAAGAGAGACAAGAACCCTATTCGGCCTCCTTCTCCACCTCTAACGTGCTCCAGGGCTGCAAAAGGCAACGTCTTCTCTTCGGGTATGTCTCTATTTTCTAATGTCTCTGCATCACAACTTTTTGCATCCTTTT
>APFE030711621.1:6490-19231 GCA_000404065.3 Pinus taeda
TCCAGGAAGCAAGTGAAGCATTAAACAAATCTTCATTTACTCCAATGTTACATTGTGCCTCAACATAGTGAGCAGATTCAGGTGCTTTACCTTTGTCTGTATCAATAGTTTTACCTTTCTGTTGGTTTATTTTCAGCTCAATTTTGTCCCATGGTAGCTTGCATGTAGAGGCATCATGTGATCCATTTCTTTTGCAGCAAATACACTGTAAATTTGCCTTTTCTCCTTGAGAATGTCTGCCACCCCTGCCTCTAAAATATCTTCCTCTTCCTCTTCGTCCACCTCTTCCTCTTGTAGAATCTTGAGCAGAATGCTTTTCTTTATGAGCAAGGCACACAGTCTTCAGAAGACTCAGGGGTTGTCTTCTTTCGAAAATCTTTCTCTCTTTCAGCAAACTTTTTCACAAGAGAGTCAAAGGTTATACCTTTGAGATTTCCATTTGCTTGCAAAGGCTCAAGATAATCGGAGTAAGTAGGATAAAGTGCCTTGAGAAAAGCAATAAGAGGGATATCCAATTCAACCTTAGTGGATTTGATATCATGCATTATAGATTTTACTTCAGATGCAAGAGAAAGAGGATAATTATTTTGCAGTTCAAGAGTGAAGAGTTTAATCATGAGTTGGAAAACTTCAAGTGAAGAATGTGAGTCATAGAGCTCTTTCAGCTTTTGTAGGGCTTCAAAGGCAGTTGAATATGATGAAATATGGCTACTGACCTCTTCATTTACAGATGTTGTGATTAATGCATAAGCTTTGTTGTTCTTGTTTTCCAAAATGACGAGCTCTTTGTCTGAGGTAGGCTGTACTGGGTCATTGTCTCCTTCTCCGACACACACTCCCTTCCAAAAATCATTGAAGATGAGGATGTGTTTTATCATCCGGGACCATTCAGGATAGTTCTCCTTGCCAGTGAGAACTATTCCTACCATGGATATGATTGAATGCATTCTGTAAAAAAAAAAACTTTTGCTGATAGAAAAGAATACTTCTGCCAATATACAGTAAAAATGTACTCAAAAATTTCTGTGGGAAGCGATTTTGGTTGTTTAATTCATATCACAGTCAATAATCAATCATTGACCGTGAGCTCTACAAAGTTGGAGCAGCAACGACATTAACCGCGAGCTCTACAAAGTGGAGCAGCAACGACATCACAATTTCAAGCTCTGATGGCAGACATCTCATGTAATCACGAGCCATCTCAGAGATCTACTAGTATTTACTCGATGTCTGAAATGAACGTATCTGGTCAACCCATACAAATCCACCAAATTTCTTTTCAAGATATCACTGTATCACTGAACGGCGTTTTAAACAATAATGGGTCAGTGTTTTAAACAAAAATGGGACATCGTTTTAAACAAAAATATGGGACAACGATTTAAACAAATTGATCAACCTCATTAAACAATGTATCACTGAACAACGTATCATCAAACAACGTATCACTGAACAACGTTTTAAACAATAATGGGACAGAGGCCTAGGTGTTCTTAAAAGCCAATAAATGCAAAAACGACAATGGCGAATGAATGTAGTGCAAGACTTCAAACAATTTGGATTAAAAGCTGCTACTGCAAATAATGTCGGGTTTAGCAATATTTGAATGGTATAGAGGAAAATGAGAATGGCAATGGCAGAACCCATGTTGAGCCAACTTAAGCATAGTAAGAGGGTGGCTACAACGTTTGCTAAAACCCAAGCCAATGCCATCGTTAAACCCCTCGACTCCGTTGGAGTATTGAGCAAAGAAGGTTGTTTGAAGGATGCGCGAGGTATTTTATGTCAGATAGGCTGGCGCGCGGACTCATGTACATACGTTTCCTTCTTTGTTTCAGTCATGAACCAGCGCTATTCAAAAAAAAAAATCAACGTACCATATCAGACATGACAACGCTTATTCACAAAAAGATTTAACGTACAGTGCTTCTGTCTGGACAGAATGGATAGATGCGTTATGAGGCAGTGCTGGCAGAGTTAGGTTATTTCAAGACAGAGGGGAATCAGGCAGAGGCAGAGGAAAAGGCCAGGACAGAGGAGTTACAGGAGCATAATAGCTAACACAAGGAGCTGGCTCTGATACCATGTTAAGCCAGGTAGTAACTCCAATAGGTAGTAAAACTGATTCTATTTCATTTCATTAGGTAGGATGTTGTTGTATACAAAAGGGTGTGACTGTTCAGTTCATCTTCTGATGACTGTTCACATTCCTAATTTAACTATTTACATAAATTCACCCAATCATGAGGATTAGATGTCAACAAATTTTATGTTAGACGATCAAAGAATCCTCTACCATTAGATTGAAGCAGTTACCAATATAGTTATAACAACCTTCTTCGGCTGGAGAAAATGATAAGGCGGTACATTTGCATCTAAACTTGCAGTAGAGAGAATTGATTTGAGATCCTTGCTCACAAATGCATGTAGCTAGTCACAGCCCAATCACAGCCCTCATGGAATTGAATTTACTGTACATTTCCGCCGTCTGTGGGAAAGCTTCTACAAGGTGATTCATTTTCGCGAGGCTCACGAGTGTGATGATGGAATATGAGGCCTGGAAACTCAGCTTGGCTCATTGACTTGCGAAGGATGAGAGAAGTGGGAGAAGGAGCCTTGGTCGTGTTGGAGGTGGGATACAATACCTAAACCAACTTCACCCCATGAAGACTAAACCAAGTGTCCAAATCGCTCAGAGACGGAGATATTGTAGGCAGCTTCGAGGAGAACCTAAATGGCTACTTGTTTGCTTTTACTAGCTTTTTGTTACTTGTAGGCTGGTCGAAGAAATCACTCGAAGCTATTGGTGGCGGTTCACTGCAGTATGGCGGGATGATCCACTTGAAGCTGTTTTTTGAGCTTTTATGGTGATAAATATAAGATGGAGCATAATATTATTTTCAAATTTTGTTTAAGGCTTTTAAAAAGAAATTTTAGTGTATATTGTTATGAGCCTAGTTTGGCTTAATATAAATATCGTTAAGGTTAAAAAGAGGGTTCTTACAAAGAGATTGAAACAGGGAGAAGCACATCATTTATCACTGCATGCATATAGTACAGTGGATAATTATTTCTTTTTAATTTTAATTGTTACCCTGTCAATCCACTCTCTGAACAACATGAATTGTTTAAGAAATACAACATGTATATAAATCCCTAAACATCATTAAGCAAATCTTGACATTGCTGAGCCATCAAAGACTTGAAAATGATAAGATTGGAAAGACAGAATATATAATTTCAATACTCTAAGAATGTCAAAGAGTTTACACTGACATACATCACATATCTCTAAAACCCCACTGCATTTCCCAATTTATTTATTTACATAAATTTCATGGTCGTGCATACAATAGCTGCGCAACAACATGAATCGTTTAAGAAATACAACATGTATATAAATCCCTAAACATCATTAAGCAAATATTGACATTGCAGAGCCATCAAAGACTTGAAAATGATAAGATTAGAAAGACAGTAATATATAATTTCAATACTCTAAGAATGTCAAAGAGTTTACACTGACAGACATCACATATCTCTAAAACCCCACTGCATTTCCCAATTTCCTTGTTTACATAAATTTCATGGTCGTGCATACAACAACTGCACAATCAACGTTGAATCCCAGCAATTCCACTTAGTGCAATGCCACTCAACACATTTTCTCTTCTCACCAAACCCTACCTGTGAATAGAAAAAGGTGAAACCCAAAATTTCTCTACACATATTCAATGTTTGCAGTTGCAGTTTCCTGTACACACCATAAATACATGATTCCACTGCCACCCACCATTTTATTCAAATGCCATATCTAAGATTATCAAGCAGTATTTGATTTAAAAATCATGTTAGTGGAATCAGTTTTAGTAGAGTTATCCATCGATGATCTCAGTGATCATTGCCAACAAATGCTGCATGTGAATATGCTTTCCACTGCTACACAAGAGATATATAGCTGTAGAAGCTATTCAAAAACCCCACAGGGTTATAGTGTATATAAACACAGAGTGGTACTCGAAATGTATTCGCCTAGTGGTTCATCAGGTGAGCTACTAAAAAATTCAAGTATACCCACGAAACAAATGACACATTTGTCTAAGGAATATTATTCCTACAAGGCACCACTAGACTCTAGCCCTTTCAGACGGCCTACAGTTTGTAAGTCAGTGCAGACAGAAGAAGAATCAAGGGGTCATGTTCCTGCAAGCGCCCACAGTGCTATAACTTTACCTCCCTCGATTTCCACTAGAACTTCATCAGCATCCCCTAAAGAAATTGGGGGCTATTTCAGTTGGAATCTCTCTCATTTAAACAGAGAATTTAGCTTCGTGTGCATTCAATTCAATTATATCCTCATCCTTATAGTCATTCATATTTTCTGGTTGCAGAGAACCCTCAAAGACTACAGTGTATATAAACACAGAGTGGTACTTGAAATGTATTCGCCTAGTGATTCATCAGGTGAGCTACTAAAAATTCTGGTATACCCACGAAGCAGATGACACATTTGTCTGAGGAATATTATTCCTACAAGGCACCACTAGACTCTTCCCCTTTCGGATGGCCTAGGGTTTGTAAGTCAGTGAAAACAGAAGAAGAATCAAGGGGTCATGTGCCTACAAGCGCCCACAGTGCTATAATTTTACCTCCCTTGATTTCCACTAGAAATTCATCAGCATCCCCCAAAGAAATTGGGGGCTATTTCAGTTGGAATATATCTCATTTAAATAGAGAATTCAACTTCGTCTACATTCAATTCAATTCAATTGTATGGAGAAAAACTCTGACAATAATGTTACAGATTCGACAGAAGATGAAGATCATTCAATCAAGAATAGCAATGTCGAAATTATCCCGACGCCTTTCAGTCCTGCAAAGATGGCCTGCATAAATTCACTTTGGGGTGTATTTTCTTGTAGTTGCCTGGGCAAATGTTTTGTGGCAAATCGTTGAAACAACAGACAGAAAAGGTCAAGCAACCAGTGTCAGCAATTATGCGATAGAGCAAAGACAGGAAATTATGTTGTAGTTCTCAGGGTGTGAAAGATGATGCCCCTTCGGTTGAGTGAGAGGAAAATGAGTCAGTGTTTATGTCCAATGTAATCATGGAGCTGTTCAGATTTTTTTTCATTTTTTTTGTTAATGCAAAAACAGAGTACATGATCTGGTATCTGTCTATAAGATTTTTTTATATCTCTTATGTCTATTTTCTTTCTACTTTTTTAGATATTCTTTTTATGATCTACCTTATATTCACCCATATTACAACATGTGTATCCAACATTTTAACGCCCAAAATACCCATCAAAGACTTGAAAATGATAAGATTGGAAAGACAGTAATATATAATTTCAATACTCTAAGAATGCCAAAGAGTTTACACTGACAGACATCACATATCTCTAAAACCCCATTGCATTTCCCAATTTGTTTGTTTACATAGATTTCATGGTTGTGCATACAACAACTACGCAATCAATGTTGAATCCCAACAATCCCGCTTAGTGCAATGCCACTCAACACATTTTCTCTTCTCACTAAACCCTACCTCTTGATAGAAAAGGGTGAAACCCTACTTTTATCTACACATATTCAATGTTTGCAGTTGCAATTTCCTGTACACACCATAAATACACGATTCCACTGCCACCCACCATTTTATTCAAATGCCATATGAGATTATCAAGCAGTATTTGATTTAAAAATCATGTTATTGGAATCAGTTTTAGCAGAGTTATCCATTGATGATCTCAGTGATCATTGCCAACAAATGCTACATGTGAATACACTTGCCACTACTACACAGGAGGTATATAACCATAGAATCTATTCAAAAACCCCATAGGGTCACAGTGTATATAAATACAGAGTGGTACTCGAAATGTATTCGCCTAGCAATTCATCAGGTGAGCTACTAAAATATTCTGGTATACCCACGAAGCAGATGACACATTTGTCTGAGGAATATTATTCCTACAAGGCACCACTAGACTCTGCCCCTTTCAGATGGCCTAGGGTTTGTAAGTCAGTGCAGACAAAAGAAGAATCAAGAGGTCATGTGCCTGGAAGTGCCCACAGTGCTATAACTTTACCTCCCTCGATTTCCACTAGAACTTCATTAGCATCCCCCAAAGAAATTGGGGGCTATTTCAGTTGGAATCTCTCTCATTTAAACAGAGAATCGATTGAAGTCTTTGAGGGTTCTCTACAGCGAGAAAATATGAATGACTACCAGGATGAGGATATAATTGAATTGAATGCACACGAAGCTGAATTATTTCCTATGAGTGGTAACTTAGAGTCCCTTGCAAGTCCCAAATCATCATCATTAATTCCAGAAACCAATTCCAATAGCCTTGATATAATTAGCACATCATTCAATGACACCCCCCAATCCCATGTGGTTCCTGAGCTAAAGGTTTCGACTCCATCCAACTCGTTTCCCGGGCTTTGTATAGAGAAAAACTCTGACAATAATGTTACAGATTCGGCAAAAGATGAAGATCATTCAATTAGGAATAGCAATCTCGAAATTACATCGACGCCTTTCAGTCCTGCAAAGATGGCCTGCACAAATTCACTTTCGGGTGTATCCTGGGCAAATGTTTTGTGGCAAATCGTTGAAACAAAAGATGGAAAAGGTCAAGCAATCTGCCGACAATTATGCGACAGAGCAAAGACAGGAAATTATGTTGTAGTTCTCAGAGTGTGAAAGATGATGCCCCTTCAGTTGACTGCGAGGAAAATGAGTCAATGTTCATGTCCAGTGTAATTGTGGAGCTGTTCCGTTTTTTTCATTGTTTTTGTTAATACAAAAAGAGAGTACATGATCTGGTATCTATCTATAAGATTTTTTTATATCTCTTATGTCTATTTTCTTTCTACTGTTTTAGAGATTCTTTTTGTGATCTACTTTATATTCATCCATATTACAACATGTGTATCCAACATTGTAACGCCCAAAATACCCATAAAAGACTTGAAAATGATAAGATGGAAAGAGAGTAATATATAATTTCAATACTCTAAGAATGCCAAAGAGTTTACACTTACAGACATCACATATCTCTAAAACCCCATTGCATTTCCCAATTTGTTTGTTTACATAAATTTCATGGTCGTCCATACAAAAACTGTGGAATCAACGTTGAATCCCAACAATCCTGCTTAGTGCAACCCCACTCAACACATTTTCTCTTCTCACCAAACCCTACCTGTTGATAGAAAAAGGTGAAGCCCTACTTTTCTCTAGACATATTCAATGTTTGCAGTTGCAGTTTCCTGTAACACCATAAATACACGATTCCACTACCACCCACCATTTTATTCAAATGCCATATCTGATATTATCAAGCAGTATTTGATTTAAAAATCATGTTACCGGAATCAGTTTTAGCAGAGTTATCCATTGATGATCTCAGTGATCATTGCCAACAAATGCTGCATGTGAATACGCTTGCCACTGCTACATAGGAGATATATAACCGTAGAAGCTATTCAAAAACCCCATAGGGTTACAGTGTATATAAACACATAGTGGTACTCGAAATGTATTCGCCTAGTGATTCATCAGGTGAACTACTAAAAAATTATGGTATACCCATGAAGCAGATGACACATTTGCCTGAGGAATATTATTCCTACAAGGCACCACTAGACTCTGCCCCTTTCAGATCGCCTAGGGTTTGTAAGTCAGTGCAGACAGAAGAAGAATCAAGAGGTCATGTGCTTGCCCACAGTGCTATCACTTTACCTCCCTCGATTTCCACTAGAACTTCATCAACATCCCCCAAAGAAATTGGGGGCTATTTCAGTTGGAATCTCTCTCATTTAAATAGAGAATCGATTGAAGTCTTTGAGGGTTCTCTGCAGCGAGAAAATATGAATGACTACTAGGATGAGGATATAATGGAATTGAAAGCACACAAAGCTGAATTCTTTCCTATGAGCGGTAACTTAGAGTCCCCTGCAAGTCCCAAATCGTCATCATTAATTCCGGCAACCAATTCCAATACCCTTGATCTAGTTAGCCCATCATTCAATGACACCCCCCAATCCCATGCGGTTCCTGAGCTGAAGGTTTCGGCTCCATCCAACTCGTTTCCTGGGCTTTGTATAGAGAAAAACTCTGACAATAATGTTACAGATTCGACAAAAGATGAAGATCATTCAATCAGGAATAACAATGCCGAAATTACACCGATGCTCTTCAATCCTGCAAAGATGGCCTGCACAAATTTACTTTGGGGTATATCCTGGGCAAATGTTTTGTGGCAAATCGTTGAAACAACAGATGGAAAAGGTCAAGCGACCAGTGCCGACAATTATGCGATAGAGAAAAGACAAGAAATTATGTTGTAGTTCTCAGGGTGTGAAAGATGATGCCCCTTCGGTTGAGTGCGAGGAAAATGAGTCAGTGTTCATGTCCAGTGTAATCGTGGAGCTGTTCAGATTTTTTTCATCGTTTTTGTTAATACAAAAAGAGAGTACATGATATGGTATCTATCTATAGATTTTTTTATACCTCTTATGTCTATTTTCTTTCTACTGTTTTAGAGATTCTTTTTGCGATCTACCTTATATTCATCCATATTACAACATGTGTATCCAACATTTTAAAGCCCAAAATACCCATCAAAGACTTGAAAATGATAAGATTAGAAAGACAGTAATATATAATTTCAATACTCTAAGAATGCCAAAGAGTTTACACTGACATACATCACATATCTCTAAAACCCCACTGCATTTCCCAATTTGTTTGTTTACATAAATTTCATGGTCGTGCATACAACAACTGTGCAATCAATGTTGAATCCCAACAATCCCGCTTAGTGCAATGCCACTCAACACATTTTCTCTTCTCACCAAACCCTACCTGTTGATAGAAAAAGGTGAAACCCTACTTTTCTCTACACATATTCAATGTTTGCAGTTGCAGTTTCCTGTACACAACATAAGTACACGATTCCACTGCCACCCACCATTTTATTCAAATGCCATATTTGAGATTATCAAGCAGTATTTGATTTAAAAATCATGTTACTGGAATCAGTTTTAGCAGAGTTATCCATCGATGATCTCAGTGATCATTGCCAACACATGCTGCATGTGAATACGCTTGCCACTGCTACACAGGAGATATATAACCGTAGAATCTATTCAAAAACCCCATAGGGTTACGATGTATATAAACACATAGTGGTACTCGAAATGTATTCACCTAGCGATTCATCAGGTGAGCTACTAAAAAATTCTGGTATACCCACGAAGCAGATGACACATTTGTCTGAGGAACATTATTCCTGCAATGCACCACTAGACACTGCCCCTTTCGGATGGCCTAGGGTTTGTAAGTCAGTGCAGACGGAAGAAGAATCAAGAGGTCATGTGCCTGCCCATAGTGCTATAACTTTACCTCCCTCGATTTCCACTAGAACTTCATCAACAACCCCCAAAGAAATTGGGGGCTATTTTAGTTGGAATCTCTCTCATTTAAATAGAGAAATGATTGAAGTCTTTGTGGGTTCTTTGCAGCGAGAAAATATGAATGACTACCAGGATGAGGATATAATTGAATTGAATGCACACGAAGTTGAATTCTTTCCTATGAGCAGTAACTTAGAGTCCCCTGCAAGTCCCAAATCGTCATCATTAATTCCGGAAACCCATTCCAATAGCCTTGGTCTAGTTAGCCCATCATTCAATGACACCCCCCAATCCCATGTGGTTCCTGAGCTGAAGGTTTCGGCTCCATCCAACCCATTTCCAAGGCTTTGTATAGAGAAAAAATTTGACAATAATGTTACAGATTCAACAAAAGATGAAGATCATTCAATCAGGAATAGCAAACTCGAAATTACACCGACGCTTTTCAGTCCTGCAAAGATGGCCTGCACAAATTCACTTTGGGGTGTATCCTGGGAAAATATTTTGCAGCAAATCGTTGAAACAACAGATGGAAAAGGTCAAGCAACCAGTGCCGACAATTATGCAACAGATAAAAGACAAGAAATTATGTTGTAGTTCTCAGGGTGTGAAAGATGATTCCTCTTCGGTTGAGTGCGAAGAAAATGAGTCAGTATTCATGTCCAATGTAATTTTGGAGGTGTCCAGTTTTTTTTTCATTCTTCTATTAATACAAAAAGAGAGTACATGATCTGGTATCTATTTATAAATTTTTTTTATATCTCTCATGTCTATTTTTTCTACTGTTTTAAAAATTCTTTCTGTGATCTACATTATATTCATCCATATTAGAGCATGTGTATCCAACATTTTAACCCCCAAAATAGCCATAGCATAACTTTTCTTATCTGGTAAGATTTTCTGTTTCTTGTACATGA
The DNA here is from genome assembly GCA_000404065.3 of Pinus taeda. Taxonomy (NCBI): domain Eukaryota; kingdom Viridiplantae; phylum Streptophyta; class Pinopsida; order Pinales; family Pinaceae; genus Pinus; species Pinus taeda. The sequence goes on from APFE030711621.1 coordinate 16,840, forward strand.
TCTTGTATCTGTCTATTCATGTCTCCTAAATCTCTCATGTCTATTTCCTTTCTGTTTTAGAGTTTCTCTCTGTTGTCTACCCTATATTCATCTATATCAAATTAACTTAAACTGCATATTGTTAAAAAAAACACAAATTTACAACATGTGTATCCAACATCTTAACCTCGAAAATACCCATAGCATAATTTCTCTTATGTTTCCCAATCCTATTGTCCAAAAAGCACACAAATTTACAACATGTGTATCCAACATCTTAACCCCCAAATTACCCATAACATAATTTCTCTTATGTTTCCAGATCATATCATATCATCAGTGGGCTCCTAAGTAAAATTAATGCATTCAACATTTGTCATTACATCCTGAATAAAAGTTGTGAAATGAATCTTACCAGGTTCCTTTGTGATGCCTTGCTTTGAAAGTATATCGACAATCTGGTTTTGTTCCCTATATATATGACCAAAATCTATTTGTTGGAAAGTACTTACCAAGTGTTGAATCCACCTCATCCAGTTTGATAAAATAGGAGGATTAAACTAAGTGTAATTCTTGACCCAATCAATTATAACCTTAGCATATCCAAATGCCTATAAGCTCTCTAGTCCCAGCCATTTCGCTCCTATGAGGACACCCCATAAAGCGATAATTTCAGTTCTATTGTTGGTCCCATAACCTCCCTCCGAACATAAATGGTTATAGTTGTCCGAATCCAATAGAATGGCTGCACTGCAACCACATTTTCTATGCAAGCATGCCCCATCAAAAAACCCCACTAGAAAGTCCTACCAGATACCTAGGAATCTAAATTTTTTAGTCGGCCTTATTTACACAAATAGGCGCCAGACTTAATGATAACTTCCTACACAATTGTAGCTTTATGTTAACAAACTAGTGCATTCCAACTCCTCCAGATTGACCAAATAATGTTAAAGGGCAAGGAACGATACTAAGTATTTGAATTTATCGAGAAAGGAAAAGAAACATGTTTTTAATGTCTGTTGATTCCTACAAGGGACAATACATAAAGCATCTAGGACCCCCTCCCAAACTGCCATAACAAATGCACATTGAAGCAACAAATGATCAACATCTTCATTCCCCCGCTTGCACATCAGACAAATACATGGACCAATAAAGCCCCTTTGTTGAAGATTCTTCCAAAGATGCAGTTTTGTAGTGCCAACCAAAAAACGCATTTGAGTTTCTGTGGTATGTCCCATTTGCATGATTCCTAAAACCACAACTAGTAATCGAAATCCTAATCCTTCTCAACCATATTTTTAAAAACCGGAACTAGTGACCGAACCGGTCCACTTAATAAATCGGGTCAAACCAAGACTGGTCAGGTCAGGTCTAGTACTGGTCAGGTCTAAATGAACCGATCTTTAAAAAATACATGAAATAATTAGTTTTTAATAAAAAAAGCCATTTTTAAGATTTAAAACCATGATTCCAAACTAATAGAGACAAAATATGCAAGGTTTTCTCATCTATATACCATGTAAACATGAATATAACGTAAAGACAAAAATTTGAAACAAAAACCAGAGTTCCTTTTTATCATATCTTATTATAAAGGTAAAGAAATATACAGTAAAAAGTATGCACTATGCCCCAAAAATTCCGCCTATTTATTTTCGCTGCCCAAAATTTTTATATACGTATATATTATATACAAATCTTGAATCTGATAATTTTTTATACACATTACATATATACAAAGTCCGAATCTGATAATTTTTTAATTTTTTATATACATATATTATATATACAAACAAGAATGCGTGGAAGTTAAAAAAACTTGATCGTTAGAAGCTAAATAGTAAAAGTATTTTAAATGTTTAAAAGTATTTTAAATGTTTTATAAGTTTAAGTTCAAAAAATAAAGTATATATATTTTATTTTAATAGAATTTATTAGTATGTATGTTTATTTAATATTATATATGTATGTAGAATTTAATAGAATAAAGTATGTATATTTACGTCGTAAGGCATTTCTCTTTGAAAACCATTCCCCAAACTGCAATGGTGTACTTTTTTGCAACATAGGATTTTATGTTAGGCGATCAAAGAATCCTCCGCCATTAGATTGAAACAATTATCAAAATAATTATAACAACCTTCTTCAGCTGGAGAAAATCATAAAGTGACACATTTTCATCTAAACTCGCAGTAGAGAGAATTGATTTGAGATCCTCGCTCACAAATTCATGCAGCTCGTCATAGCCCTCATGGAATTGAAGTTGTTGTACATTTCTGTCGTCTGTGGGAAAGCTTCTACAAGGGGGATTCATTTTCGCGACGCTCACGAGTGTGATGATGGAATATGAGGCTTGGATACTCAGCTTGGCTCATTGACTTGCGAAGGATGAGAGAAGTGGGAGAAG